>JAUTDX010007042.1:0-92825 GCA_030844895.1 Ambrosia x helenae | reverse complement strand
GAGAAGCCTAATTATAGTATTAACAAACTAAAATGGGTGTCTCGTTGACATTCAGTTGTTGGGATCAGTTTGCTCTTTTTTGCTAAGTAATAACTTGCTATCTGGACACTTAAGTGTTTAGCAAGTCCTAGTAAATCAGATTATAAAGCACAGCGGAATGTATAAGTTAAAGCAACACTTTTTATGCAAAGGCAGAGTTGTAACTCCCCCTTGATGTTTGAAACAAGATAAATGACAAGTATTTTTATGAATCTAAGTTGTAAATGAGAATTAGATACTTAGCAAGATTCACAATAAATACAGAAATGGAATAAAAACAATGAGAGTGTTTGAAGGATTTTTCTGTTTAAAAATCAATGTCTAAAATAGAAGGTTGAAGCCTTCTATTTATAGACGATTACATGCATGTATCTTGCCTGAAAAGCAAGTACAGAAAGTCCAGTTACAAGTTGCACAAGTTGCAACATTGAAAGAAACAAATAAAGCTAAAAGTAATATTAAACAACAAACTACTGATGCAAAAGGGCGGTGGCAATATCTTCTGCTAAGTGCTGATGAAGGACAACTACTGAAGAGTAGTTTTGTCTTCAGTACTTCTGAAGTGAACTTGTCTGGTTTGGACTTCAGAACTTCTGCAACTTCAGCACTTCTTCATATCTTCTAATCAGCAGTTTCTGTCTTTCTATTCAGTACTTCTATTTAGCCAAAAATGACAGAAGTGAATTAGACTAAGGTTTACAAAAGTGGTTTCACCAATCCTCTTTGTCCTAACAATCTCCCCCTGGATTGATGAAGCCAAAACCTTACTAATTCCTTATGTGTTTCTTCTGTCTTGAACAATCTTCCATATCTCTTTGTACATGGTGTTCTTGAGCTGGTTGTACAGATCATCAGACAAGATCCTCTCTGTGGATCTAGATGTTGAATTGTGAGCAGGTCTTGTGTTGACAGTTTCTTCAGATCACTGATCTTCTTGTAAACCCTGCTTGAGAAGTCTCTTCTTGTCAACATACTGAGTTGTTATCAGTAAGTGACCATCTGATGATAGGGATCTTTGACTTGTTAAAGTCAGAAGAATAGGGAACCAGACTTGTCCCTTGGGTTGATGGTCCTGAGTGCTGGATGTCTTCAGTTTCAGATAGCCTCAGGTGGGATTCTCTTCCTTGTTGATGTTGTTGCATACCAGGCATTGAACAGTTGGGAGATGGTGTTCAGTCACTACTTTGGTATGCAGCTTTTCTGTGATGGTCTTTTGTATTTGATAAGCAAAAGTGGAAGGATCCCTGAACTGTGTTAACAGAGGTTTCTCCTCAATGTCAAAATCTGAATGGACTATTGAGCTTCCTCAAGTAGTACCATTTTGAAATCAGTTTTGACATTGTCCTCTGCCTTCTTCTTCTGAGCAGCAGATCTTCTAGATACACCAGAAGTTCTAACTACTGATCTTGAAGGATCAGCAGTTTGAAACTTCTCAGGATTTGCAGCCTTGGCAGCCAAATATTTTCTATATGTATCCATTAGTCTTTCTTCTTTCCATCTGGATACAGAGGCTTTTGAACCATATCCTTCTGCTACTAGCTCTTCTATTATCTGGGCTCTCTTGGCCTTTCCTCTTTGCTTGTGGCCATTTTGTCTGCAAGCAGTTGTGCTCTTCTTGTCAGCTCTTGCATAGAGAGTCCTTTGAGTGTAAAGGCTTTAGTCTTGCTGTTTTTGGTGATATAAGACACCAGTTGTTGTCTTTTATCCTGTTCAGCAATCTCATCAAGGCTAGCCTGCCTTTGTAGTTCAGCTGCATAAGCCTGAAGTTTTTCTTCATGGCTTAAGTCCAAATCATCCCTTTCTTCCAGAGATTTCCAAATCTGATCTTCTCTGGCCTTCTTGTTGGCTGCAATTAAACTCTTCTCTAATAGTTCAGCTGATTGAGAGATGGGAGAAGGGTTTAATACAGTCATTGTTGTAACAGATGTAGGCCTGATGGGATCAGATGTTGGTTGAGTGGGAGCAGTGGTTCTGGAAGGTTCAGTTGTTTGAGGTTGGGAAGTGTTGACTTCTGATGTGCTGACAACTGCTGATGGTTTGTCAGCTACTGAAGGATTGTCTTCAGTACTTTCTGATTCTTCATCAGAAGTTTGGTAATCAGAAGTTTCTTCATTACACCTTAGGGAATCATCAGAACTTTGGGTCTCATCTTCTTTCTCAGCAGCTTCAATTCTTCAATAGAGACACCAAACTGTTTGGCCAATTTTTCTTTTCTGGCCTGATCTTTCTGATCTCTTTCAAGGAGTGCCACTCGTGCCTTTACTCTGCTTGGAATGACTCCTTAGGTTCCCTGATCTTCTCCCCCTTTTTGGATTCATCAATTCTAACCCTTGAAGCAGAGGGTTGGGAGAAGTGTCCTTGAAGATGAGCAATCTGCTGGCTGTTGTAGTCTATTTTGTTAGACAGATCGTTCATCTTGGTTTTAATCACCCCAAATTGGTTCTTGATTGACAGCTCCAAGTCAGCTGTATAGGTTTGGAAGTGATTTCTGATGAGTGTATTCATCATGTGGTACAGGGGACCCTCTGGGCTGCATAGCTGGTTCAGGTCTATGCTTGTTTGCCCAGGGAATTGGGTAGGCATTTGCTGTGAAGGGGGTGTTTTTGGGAGATCCTCATGTTGTACAGAGGATGCCACTCTAGGGGTTTTAGGGATTGAGTGGACTTTAACCTGTGCAGAGGTGACTGGCTTCTTGAGCCTGGATACCTTTGCAGCAGGACCTTCAGAAAGTGCCGTCAATTCAGTATTTAGTTTTTGAAACATCATCCAAATTAATGGAATCATCTGTTTCCCTGATGTTGCCCTCAGAGAGGACTGTCTCAGTTAAATCATGAGCTGAGCCCAACTCAGTTCTCTCATGAACCTCTGTTTCTTGGTACTGAGGATTTCCTACCTCAGGCATTAAGCCTTCATCAGTAGTTGCCACATCTGAGGTCTTAGCTATGTTACTTCTGTCCTCAGATCCACCACTGGGTGGTAACTGAGTAGTAGCAGCCTCAGATGCCCCAAGAGTCTCTAAATTTGGGCTTAAAGACTCTGGTCCACCCTCATCTCTTGGGATAGGGCTAATGATGTCCACATCCATGTCTAATGTAGTAGTTATGTCCCCTGTTTGTTGTGGTTGATGGGGACTGACATGATCAGATGGGACATTCTCTCTTAGCCCAGAGAGAAGTTTGGCAATTTCAATTGCCTCTTGTTCAGAAATTTGTGGGGAAGGTTCAGTAGTTTGGGCAATAGTTTGTTGTTCAGCAGTTTCAAAAGAAGAGTGTGTTTGATATGTTTTTCTAAGTCTTTTTCTTTTGAATGAACAGATATGGGTGCTCTTGGTGGGGTTTGAGATGGATGAGACTGAGAGGGTGTTTCAGTCTCAACAGTTTGAAGAGCAGAATGCTCAAGAGCATGTTCAGGCATCTCAACCTCCTGAACAGCTTTTCTTTTTTGGGTTGGTGTTACAGTTTTTGTTGGCTTGGGCTTTTTGGCTTTTGGTGGTGTGGGTGTGGAAGATGTGGGCTTCAGGGGGACTTGTTGTTGTTCTCCCTGATCATCTTCTGGCCAGGCAGCCGGTTTGTTCAGTCTTGAGTATGCTTGTGATGTTAAAGGGTTTAAAGTTGAAACTTTTCCCACAAGCACCTCATTACCCAGTTCCCCTATTATGCATTGCATAATGAACCTTGGGTACAACAAAAACTTTTTCTTGGTATTATTGTGATGTAACACCAACTCATGGAAAAACAGTTTTGATGCCCTGTATTTGTTTCATTCACAATGGAATGAAATATTGGTTGAAAAGTGGAGGGCATCTGGTCATATGACCCTGTTTTTGGACTCAAACACATAATTATATAATGAAACAAAAGTTTGTATTTTGGTTCAAAATATTTTTTGAATATTGTTGCATGGGAGAGAGTACCTTGATAACCACACTCAGTCATGGTTAGATGAATATCTTTGTTAGCAACATGGTCAGGGGCAGCTACATCATCCAGACCCAGTCTTGTTGCTAGTGTGGCTGGTGTGATGGTCAGTTGTTTCCCTTTATCTTTGAGTTGAGGGAAATGACCTCACCACCCATTGTAACCGTCTCAGCATTTGCCCAGAACTCATTCAGAGTTTCAGTATGAATTGGTGGGTTAATTGTGAGAGCAGTAAAGTATTGGGATTTGACGACAAGATCAATGATCTCATCGTATTGGGACCAGCCTTCTTGTTTTTCAAGAAAAGCTCTTTGATTGTGTCCCTGTTTTAGAACAAGATCCATTGTGGTTTGGGTGTTTTGATCGAACAGTGAATTTCAGGTGTAGGTTTTGAGAGAGTTTTGAGAGAGAAGGAGGGATATTTTGTGAGTTTAAAAGGATAAGTGTGTGAAAAAGGTATTTATTAGAGTTTTTAACCGCTTGAATCTTCTTTATTAGAAGTTTTAAAAACCGCCTTTGGTTAAAAATCTCTTTATCAGAGGTTTTAAACTTATTAGGTCAAACCTCTGATGATGGGAAAAGTCAGATTTGCCCTTTTGACTTAAACTGCTGATGAAGGATTACTTCATCAGTAGTTCCCATTTTCTCTTCAGCAGTTTTAACATCTGATGAGAAATGTTTTTATAAATACTTTATTCATAACTTCTGAAGTTTATTTTATCAGAAGTTACACACTTTTTCAGAAAGTTATCCCCATACTGATGATTTTTGTTCATCAGTAGTTTCTCTCTCAAACTGTTTTTGTTTTTCAGAAGTTTTGTTTCAGACTTTTGACATTTGTAAGTGAAAACCAGAAAAAAGATGGAAAAGGTTAACCTGAAATCCACCAAGGTAAACAGGATGGAATCAGGGGTGGAAAAAGGAAAAATAAATTTTTCATTTTGATTCCACCATGGTAAACAGGATGGAATCAAGGATGGAAAAAGGAAAAAAGAAAAATTTTGATACATATCAGTAGTGATTGATGTAGAAGTTTGCTGTAGAGTTGGGTAGAATCAAGTGTTAACTTGGATTCTAACTGATATGCAAAAAAAAAAAAATAAACACTTACAAATTTAGCATTCCAAGCATGGAAACTAACTTCTGAAATGTTGATGTGTCAAGGGGCTTAGTGAAGATGTCAGCTATCTGATTAGCTGTTGCTACATGCTTCACCTCAATCTTGCCTTTTTCATAGCAATCTCTTATGAAATGGTACCTGATCTCAATATGTTTAGTTTTTGAGAACTGTACCGGATTTTGAATGATGCTAATGGCAGATTTGCTGTCTACAAACAAAGGTGTCTTGGTCTCTTTGATTCCATAATCAAGAAGTTGATATTGGAGCCATTGTATCTGTGATGTACAACTTGCAGCTGCAATGTATTCAGCTTCAGCAGTTGAAGTTGCAACAGATGTTTGCTTCTTTGATTGCCATGACACTAGACAGTTACCCAGAAATTGACAACCACCAGATGTTGACTTTCTAGTCATCTTACACCCTGCATAGTCACTATCTGAAAATGCTGATAACTTGGTATTGCTTGAAGCAGGATACCAAATTCCCAGTGTTGGAGTTCCTTTCAGATATCTAAAAATTCTTTTGACTGCAATAAGGTGTGATTCCCTTGGTGCTGATTGATATCTAGCACAGACACATGTTGAAAACATAATATCTGGTCTAGAAGCAGTTAAGTATAAAAGGGAACCTATCATGCATCTGTACATGGTTTGATCAACCTGTTTTCCTTGATCATCTGGTTCAACTTGTGTGATAGGTGTCATGGGAGTGGAACATGATTTACAGTCATTTAAAGAAAATTTGTTCAATAATTCTTTAACATATTTTGATTGATGTATAAAAGTTCCATTTGTTTGTTGTTTGATCTGCAGTCCTAGAAAGTACTGCAGTTCTCCCATGGTACTCATCTCAAATTTTGATTGCATGAGTTTCTTAAAATCATCACACAATTTTGTGTTTGTTGAACCAAAGATGATATCATCAACATAAATTTGAACAAGTAAGACATGATTTCCAACATGTTTAATGAAAAGTGTTTTATCAATGGCACCTCTTGTAAAGTTATTTTTGAGTAAAAAGGTGGAGAGTGTATCATACCAGGCTCTTGGAGCCTGTTTGAGCCCATATAGAGCTTTATCCAGTCTGTACACCCACTCAGGATGAGAAGGATCCTCAAACCCAGGTGGCTGACAGACATACACCTCCTCCTTGATTTTACCATATAAAAATGCACTTTTCACATCCATTTGATAAACTTTTATTTTGTTGGAAATGGCATAGGCCAGAAATAACCTGATGGCCTCAAGCCTTGCAACTGGAGCAAAGGTTTCATCATAGTCAATTCCCTCTTCTTGAGAGTACCCTTGAACTACCAGTCTTGCCTTGTTCTTGATTATCATACCAGCTTCATCTTGTTTGTTCCTGAAAACCCATCTTGTACCAATTGGTTGCTTGTTTTGAGGTAAGGGACAGATTTCCCAGACCTGTTGCTTGTTGAACTGTAGTAGTTCATCTTGCATAGCCTGCACCCAATTGTTGTCTTTGAGGGCTTCCTGGTACTTCTTTGGTTCCAACTGTGAAATAAAGGCTGAGAATAGGCAAAAGTTGGAGAGCTGGTTTCTGGTCAGAACACCTGTAGCTATATCACCCATGATTTGATCAAGTGGATGATCTCTGTGTTCAATCAGTTGTTGTAAACCACTGACAGGTGTAGGTGGCTCTGGTTCTTCAAACAAACTACTGAGGTCTATGATATCTGGTTCAGCAGTTGCAGCTTCTTCAGTAGTTGCAGGTGCTGAAGCAGATGTTTGAGTTTGGCCTTCAGTATTTGTTTGATCAGAAGTTTGGAAAACTTCTGATGGTGTTGTAGTTGACTTAATGACTGTTTGAGGAGTCCATGGTGCAGGATCCTCATCTTCAAACCTTTGATCACCATAATAAGTAGGTTTGGAAGAAGTAACAGCCTTTTCAGGTCCAAAGTGAAAGTTGTCAAGGTCAAAGAGTTCAGCAGGATGTGCTGGAATAAGAGTGTGTTTTGACTCATTGAACTTGACATTCAATGTTTCTTCTACTATCTTGGTGTGAGAATTAAAAACCTTGTAGGCTTTTCTAGTTGAAGAGTAACCAAGAAAGTAACCTGAGTCAACTTTGGCAGCAAACTTTGAGATAGATTCCTTGATGTTCAAGATGAAACATTGACACCCAAAAGCCCTGAAAAAGGAGATAAGGGGCTTCATGCCATGAAGAACTTCATAGGCAGTCTTGGAATGTCTCTTGACCACAAGAACTCTATTCTGAACATAACATGCTGTGTTAACTGCTTCTGCCCAAAAGTACAATGGCAGTCCAGAATCAGCTAACATTGTTCTTGCTCCTTCTATCAATGTTCTGTTCTTCCTTTCTACTACACCATTTTGTTCAGGAGTTCTGGGAACACTGTATTGTCTAATAATCCCTTTAGACAAACAGAATTCATCCAGAGTTTTGTTCCTGAACTCTGTCCCATTGTCACTTCTAATGGTTTTGACAGATAGAGAATATTGTTTCTCTACTTGTAGAATGAAGAACTTGATGATTTCAGCAGCCTCATCCTTGGAAAATAAGAAGAATACCCATGTGAATCTTGAGTAGTCATCAATGATGACTAAGCAGTACTTCTTTTTACCAAGGCTCATAATCTTGACAGGCCCAAATAAGTCCATATGGAGTAGTTGAAGACATGCAGTTGTTTTTGATTCTTCAATAGACTTATAGGAGGACTTATGCTGTTTTCCCTTTAAACAGGATACACAGTGTTCTTGACACTGGTATACTTTCAAAGGTAGACCTCTGACCAAGCCCATTTTTGTGACTTTATTTATGGTTTTAAAGTTCACATGGCCAAGTCTCCTGTGCCAGAGATCTGTTTCTGAAGTTGATGCCCTTGAGAAGAAACAGGCAGTGTTGTTCAATACTTTGTTTTTTCAATGTCCACTGCATAGACATTGCCACATCTTTTGGCAATCAGCAAAGTATGATCTTCTATAATCTTCTCAATCAACTTCTGGCCTTCTGGTGAGATGATCTTGCAAGCTGTCTTTGTGAAAAAGGAAGAATATCCTTTATCACACATTTGTGACACACTCAGCAAGTTGTATTCAAGGTTCTCCACCAGATTGACCTTGTCAAACTGTATTTTGCCAGAGGAGACATTGCCATGTCCTAGCACATATCCCTTGGCATTGTTCCCAAAGGACACAGATCCTTCTCTTTGGCTGATAAAGTTGTTTATCAGGTATCTGCATCCAGTCATGTGCATAGAGCCTCCACTATCAACATACCATATGCTGTTTAAGCCCCTGGAAACTCTCTGCACATAAAAGCAAATTAGTTAGATTTGGAAACCCAAGCCTGTTTGGCTTTGGGTTTGCTCTTGGGAACAGTTACAGTTTGTTTTTGACCAGGTTGAGAAATCCATGTCTTTTTGGCAATGGATTTTTCATGAAGAACTATGGTGGTATCCTTTTTAGGACCACCATCAACCTTGGTCATCAGTAGTTCTACCATGTTCTTTAGATTTTGAATCTCAGCAGTTTGTGAAACTGCTGATGATTCTGGTCTAACTACTGACAGGAATTTTGAGAAAAAGATTTTGGTTGAGATATTATCTTTTTCTGAGAAAAGGTGTTTTCAGGTTGTTGTTTCTTGGGTTTAAAGACTTTTTCATAATCATTTCTGATTTGATTTCCCACAACCTGTTGTTTAAATTTTTGATTGAACTGAATTCCTTTTCTGTATCTACAAAATTCAGTTTTGTGGTTGAACAGGCCACAAATTTCACATGCTTTTGCCTTCTGTTTTTGTTCTGAAGGCAAATTTCTGACAGTAAAAAGATTTTGCTCATCAGTAGTTTTCAGGGTCTCAACTCCTGAAGTAGATGAAACTACTGATGGCTTGTTGTCAGTTTTTGTAAATACTTCTGAAGTACTTTCTTTAAAAATGCCAGGATTTCTATTTAGAAAGTTTTCATGGAAAGATGTGCATTCTTTCCCTTCAGAAGTTTCATTTGAAACAATTCTTCTCCCATCTTCAGTAGTTTTGGGAGAAAAATCTGTTGGTGTTTCAACATGATGGTATCCTATGCCAAACTTCACATTTGAAGCACTTTGTTTGTTTAGCAGTAGTTGATACCCCCTACAAGATTCAACCCATTTTTCACAAGTGATCCTGGTGTCAGCAAGCTCTTGTCTGACATCTCCCAGGTCATTTAACATCATTTTGATTTGTGCTTGGGTTTCAATGGCAGAGTCAGTTAATTTAGAAACCTCTTTTGTTTTAGCACACAGTTTTCTTTCCAAATCACATTTTATCTGTGTGTATTTTCTTTCTAAATCATTGGCTTTGCCTTGTAGGTGCACGTTTGTCTCTCTTATGAGAGCAAAAGTTTCTTTGCAAGAGTTTGAACATAGTTTTGTCAAAGATTCTTTTGATACCTGAGACAATGCAGATCTTGAGGTAGAGCCTTCAAATGCCATTAAGGCAAAGTTCTTTCTGCCATTGTCTGGTTCTCCCCAGTTGATGTCAAACACTTTGTTGTCTGCATCAGGATTACACTCTGTGGTGTCATATGGGAGACTGCTCCAGTCAACATACCCCGAGGTAAAGAGGCTTTGTTGAGGGGGTTGTTGAGGCTGTGGAGGAAGTTGAGCAGCTGGAAAGGGAGGGATTGATTGTTGGCTCTGCATCTGTTGAGCAGGCACTTGAACATATTGTACTTGAGGCATATATTGCTGTTGAGGAGCTTGTGCCTGTACAAAATGAGCACTCCCTTGAGTTCCATTGTTCCTATTATAATTGGGGTTATAGTTATTTCCAGATTGTGATTGGTTAAAGCTAGAGCTTCTACACTCTCTAGCAAAGTGTCCCAACTTCTGACACTTGTGACATCTCAGTTTAGATTTGTCAAAACCAATTTTTGTGTTACTGGTCAATCCTGGAAATTTCCTTCCTGACCTTTTATAAAACTTGTTAGTTTTAATGCTTAGCATGGCCAGTTGGTGAAGTATGTCCATTTCTTCCAAGTCATCACTGCTAAAATTTTTCAAATCATCCATGATAAAACATAGATTATCAGCAGTTTGACCTTGGTCATCATTGTCATAACCTGGGAAAGATCTTTCTGATGAGATCCCAGTGGTTATGTCAATATTGTCATAAGATCCATAGGAACAAGTTGGTGAATCTTGTCCCAAAAGTGCTGTACTACCTGGTAGGTAGTCATCAGCAGTTTTACCAGAAGTTTGTAATTTCTTCTTTTGATCGATTTCTCTTTCAAAAGTGAGTAATCTCCCATGGAGTTTTGTAAGAGTGAGGGAGCTAAAATCTGGTGAGGATCTTAAGACAATGGAGTAAGTTTCCCATTTGTCAGGCAGAGACCTTAAAAATCTATGTAACATAGATACTGTTGTATAGGTCTGCCCATTTAACTTTAGCTCAGAGATTAATGAGGAGAATCTTTCAAATTGTTGTGTCAAAGTCTCCCCATTAATATAAGCAAATGTTTCATATTGTTGAGCCAAAATTTCTCTGGTGTTGGCAATCACCTCTTCAGTTCCTCCAAACTGTTCTTTAAGACAGTCCCAAAGTTCTTTGGCACTTTCACAATGTAAAAGGCCAGAGTATATTTCATTTGGGAGAGCCATTGCCAACATAGAGAATGCCTTAGCATCTAGCTCAAGTTTTAGGAAATCTTCATCTGTATAGTCTTTGGGATCCTTAGGAATCCCTTCTTTTGTTTCAAGGTTTATGTTTACTGGTTTGTGTGGACCATATATCACAGATCTCCAACAACCAGTGTTGGTTTGTGACAAGGTATGTGCCATTCTTTTCTGCCATATATTGTACTCATTTCTCACAAGCATGGCAGGTTTGGTGGCAGAACCAGTATTATGTGGATCCATTTTTAAAGAGTTATAGATTTGTCTGATGACTCTTTTAAGTGATGGATATTGATAAAAAGTGAACTTTTGATCTTTTTATTGAATATCAATAAGAGCTTTGTGTCTGATTCTCAATTTGTTAGATTGATATGTGATCAGATAAACCAATGCTCTGATACCAATTGTTGGATCAGTTTGCTCTTGTTTGCTAAGTAAGAACTTGCTATCTTGACACTTAAGTGTTTAGCAAGTCCTAGTAAATCAGATTATAAGCACAGCGGAATGTTATAAGTTAAAGCAACACTTTTTATGCAAAGGCAGAGTTGTAACTCCCCCTTGATGTTTGAAACAAGATAAATGACAAAGTATTTATTATGAATCTAAGTTGTAAATGAGAATTAGATACTTAGCAAGATTCACAATAAATACAGAAATGGAATAATAACAATGAGAGTGTTTGAAGGATTTTTCTGTTAAAAATCAATGTCTAAAATAGAAGGTTGAAGTCTTCTATTTATAGACGATTACATGCATGTATCTTGCCTGAAAAGCAAGTACAGAAAGTCCAGTTACAAGTTGCACAAGTTGCAACATTGAAAGAAACAAATAAAGCTAAAAGTAATATTAAACAACAAACTACTGATGCAAAAGGGCGGTGGCAAATATCTTCTGCTAAGTGCTGATGAAGGACAACTACTGAAGAGTAGTTTTGTCTTCAGTACTTCTGAAGTGAACTTGTCTGGTTTGGACTTCAGAACTTCTGCAACTTCAGCACTTCTTCATATCTTCTAATCAGCAGTTTCTTGTCTTCTATTCAGTACTTCTATTTAGCCAAAAATGACAGAAGTGAATTAGACTAAGGTTTACAAAAGTGGTTTCACCAATCCTCTTTGTCCTACACAGGTGCTTTAGGTCAAAGAATACTGAACAACAGTTTATAAGGCTGGAAATTCTTACTCTTGGAAATAATTTTATAGCCTAATGTACACCCTTATTGGGTTAGTCACAGGACCCCGAATCTCCTATCCTTATAGGAGAAGCCTAATTATAGTATTAACAAACTAAAATGGGTGTCTCGTTGGACATTCAGGTGCTGTAGGTCAAAGAATACTGAACAACAGTTTATAAAGGCTGGAAATTCTTACTCTTGGAAATAATTTTATAGCCTAATGTACACCCTTATTGGGTTAGTCACAGGACCCCGAATCTCCTATCCTTATAGGAGAAGCCTAATTATAGTATTAACAAACTAAAATGGGTGTCTCGTTGGACATTCAGGTGCTGTAGGTCAAAGAATACTGAACAACAGTTTATAAAGGCTGGAAATTCTTACTCTTGGAAATAATTTTATAGCCTAATGTACACCCTTATTGGGTTAGTCACAGGACCCCGAATCTCCTATCCTTATAGGAGAAGCCTAATTATAGTATTAACAAACTAAAATGGGTGTCTCGTTGGACATTCAGGTGCTGTAGGTCAAAGAATACTGAACAACAGTTTATAAAGGCTGGAAATTCTTACTCTTGGAAATAATTTTATAGCCTAATGTACACCCTTATTGGGTTAGTCACAGGACCCCGAATCTCCTATCCTTATAGGAGAAGCCTAATTATAGTATTAACAAACTAAAATGGGTGTCTCGTTGGACATTCAGGTGCTGTAGGTCAAAGAATACTGAACAACAGTTTATAAAGGCTGGAAATTCTTACTCTTGGAAATAATTTTATAGCCTAATGTACACCCTTATTGGGTTAGTCACAGGACCCCGAATCTCCTATCCTTATAGGAGAAGCCTAATTATAGTATTAACAAACTAAAATGGGTGTCTCGTTGGACATTCAGGTGCTGTAGGTCAAAGAATACTGAACAACAGTTTATAAAGGCTGGAAATTCTTACTCTTGGAAATAATTTTATAGCCTAATGTACACCCTTATTGGGTTAGTCACAGGACCCCGAATCTCCTATCCTTATAGGAGAAGCCTAATTATAGTATTAACAAACTAAAATGGGTGTCTCGTTGGACATTCAGGTGCTGTAGGTCAAAGAATACTGAACAACAGTTTATAAAGGCTGGAAATTCTTACTCTTGGAAATAATTTTATAGCCTAATGTACACCCTTATTGGGTTAGTCACAGGACCCCGAATCTCCTATCCTTATAGGAGAAGCCTAATTATAGTATTAACAAACTAAAATGGGTGTCTCGTTGGACATTCAGGTGTGTAGGTCAAAGAATACTGAACAACAGTTTATAAAGGCTGGAAATTCTTACTCTTGGAAATAATTTTATAGCCTAATGTACACCCTTATTGGGTTAGTCACAGGACCCCGAATCTCCTATCCTTATAGGAGAAGCCTAATTATAGTATTAACAAACTAAAATGGGTGTCTCGTTGGACATTCAGGTGCTGTAGGTCAAAGAATACTGAACAACAGTTTATAAAGGCTGGAAATTCTTACTCTTGGAAATAATTTTATAGCCTAATGTACACCCTTATTGGGTTAGTCACAGGACCCCGAATCTCCTATCCTTATAGGAGAAGCCTAATTATAGTATTAACAAACTAAAATGGGTGTCTCGTTGGACATTCAGGTGCTGTAGGTCAAAGAATACTGAACAACAGTTTATAAAGGCTGGAAATTCTTACTCTTGGAAATAATTTTATAGCCTAATGTACACCCTTATTGGGTTAGTCACAGGACCCCGAATCTCCTATCCTTATAGGAGAAGCCTAATTATAGTATTAACAAACTAAAATGGGTGTCTCGTTGGACATTCAGGTGCTGTAGGTCAAAGAATACTGAACAACAGTTTATAAAGGCTGGAAATTCTTACTCTTGGAAATAATTTTATAGCCTAATGTACACCCTTATTGGGTTAGTCACAGGACCCCGAATCTCCTATCCTTATAGGAGAAGCCTAATTATAGTATTAACAAACTAAAATGGGTGTCTCGTTGGACATTCAGGTGCTGTAGGTCAAAGAATACTGAACAACAGTTTATAAAGGCTGGAAATTCTTACTCTTGGAAATAATTTTATAGCCTAATGTACACCCTTATTGGGTTAGTCACAGGACCCCGAATCTCCTATCCTTATAGGAGAAGCCTAATTATAGTATTAACAAACTAAAATGGGTGTCTCGTTGGACATTCAGGTGGTGTAGGTCAAAGAATACTGAACAACAGTTTATAAAGGCTGGAAATTCTTACTCTTGGAAATAATTTTATAGCCTAATGTACACCCTTATTGGGTTAGTCACAGGACCCCGAATCTCCTATCCTTATAGGAGAAGCCTAATTATAGTATTAACAAACTAAAATGGGTGTCTCGTTGGACATTCAGGTGCTGTAGGTCAAAGAATACTGAACAACAGTTTATAAAGGCTGGAAATTCTTACTCTTGGAAATAATTTTATAGCCTAATGTACACCCTTATTGGGTTAGTCACAGGACCCCGAATCTCCTATCCTTATAGGAGAAGCCTAATTATAGTATTAACAAACTAAAATGGGTGTCTCGTTGGACATTCAGGTGCTGTAGGTCAAAGAATACTGAACAACAGTTTATAAAGGCTGGAAATTCTTACTCTTGGAAATAATTTTATAGCCTAATGTACACCCTTATTGGGTTAGTCACAGGACCCCGAATCTCCTATCCTTATAGGAGAAGCCTAATTATAGTATTAACAAACTAAAATGGGTGTCTCGTTGGACATTCAGGTGCTGTAGGTCAAAGAATACTGAACAACAGTTTATAAAGGCTGGAAATTCTTACTCTTGGAAATAATTTTATAGCCTAATGTACACCCTTATTGGGTTAGTCACAGGACCCCGAATCTCCTATCCTTATAGGAGAAGCCTAATTATAGTATTAACAAACTAAAATGGGTGTCTCGTTGGACATTCAGGTGCTGTAGGTCAAAGAATACTGAACAACAGTTTATAAAGGCTGGAAATTCTTACTCTTGGAAATAATTTTATAGCCTAATGTACACCCTTATTGGGTTAGTCACAGGACCCCGAATCTCCTATCCTTATAGGAGAAGCCTAATTATAGTATTAACAAACTAAAATGGGTGTCTCGTTGGACATTCAGGTGCTGTAGGTCAAAGAATACTGAACAACAGTTTATAAAGGCTGGAAATTCTTACTCTTGGAAATAATTTTATAGCCTAATGTACACCCTTATTGGGTTAGTCACAGGACCCCGAATCTCCTATCCTTATAGGAGAAGCCTAATTATAGTATTAACAAACTAAAATGGGTGTCTCGTTGGACATTCAGGTGCTGTAGGTCAAAGAATACTGAACAACAGTTTATAAAGGCTGGAAATTCTTACTCTTGGAAATAATTTTATAGCCTAATGTACACCCTTATTGGGTTAGTCACAGGACCCCGAATCTCCTATCCTTATAGGAGAAGCCTAATTATAGTATTAACAAACTAAAATGGGTGTCTCGTTGGACATTCAGGTGCTGTAGGTCAAAGAATACTGAACAACAGTTTATAAAGGCTGGAAATTCTTACTCTTGGAAATAATTTTATAGCCTAATGTACACCCTTATTGGGTTAGTCACAGGACCCCGAATCTCCTATCCTTATAGGAGAAGCCTAATTATAGTATTAACAAACTAAAATGGGTGTCTCGTTGGACATTCAGGTGCTGTAGGTCAAAGAATACTGAACAACAGTTTATAAAGGCTGGAAATTCTTACTCTTGGAAATAATTTTATAGCCTAATGTACACCCTTATTGGGTTAGTCACAGGACCCCGAATCTCCTATCCTTATAGGAGAAGCCTAATTATAGTATTAACAAACTAAAATGGGTGTCTCGTTGGACATTCAGGTGCTGTAGGTCAAAGAATACTGAACAACAGTTTATAAAGGCTGGAAATTCTTACTCTTGGAAATAATTTTATAGCCTAATGTACACCCTTATTGGGTTAGTCACAGGACCCCGAATCTCCTATCCTTATAGGAGAAGCCTAATTATAGTATTAACAAACTAAAATGGGTGTCTCGTTGGACATTCAGGTGCTGTAGGTCAAAGAATACTGAACAACAGTTTATAAAGGCTGGAAATTCTTACTCTTGGAAATAATTTTATAGCCTAATGTACACCCTTATTGGGTTAGTCACAGGACCCCGAATCTCCTATCCTTATAGGAGAAGCCTAATTATAGTATTAACAAACTAAAATGGGTGTCTCGTTGGACATTCAGGTGCTGTAGGTCAAAGAATACTGAACAACAGTTTATAAAGGCTGGAAATTCTTACTCTTGGAAATAATTTTATAGCCTAATGTACACCCTTATTGGGTTAGTCACAGGACCCCGAATCTCCTATCCTTATAGGAGAAGCCTAATTATAGTATTAACAAACTAAAATGGGTGTCTCGTTGGACATTCAGGTGCTGTAGGTCAAAGAATACTGAACAACAGTTTATAAAGGCTGGAAATTCTTACTCTTGGAAATAATTTTATAGCCTAATGTACACCCTTATTGGGTTAGTCACAGGACCCCGAATCTCCTATCCTTATAGGAGAAGCCTAATTATAGTATTAACAAACTAAAATGGGTGTCTCGTTGGACATTCAGGTGCTGTAGGTCAAAGAATACTGAACAACAGTTTATAAAGGCTGGAAATTCTTACTCTTGGAAATAATTTTATAGCCTAATGTACACCCTTATTGGGTTAGTCACAGGACCCCGAATCTCCTATCCTTATAGGAGAAGCCTAATTATAGTATTAACAAACTAAAATGGGTGTCTCGTTGGACATTCAGGTGCTGTAGGTCAAAGAATACTGAACAACAGTTTATAAAGGCTGGAAATTCTTACTCTTGGAAATAATTTTATAGCCTAATGTACACCCTTATTGGGTTAGTCACAGGACCCCGAATCTCCTATCCTTATAGGAGAAGCCTAATTATAGTATTAACAAACTAAAATGGGTGTCTCGTTGGACATTCAGGTGCTGTAGGTCAAAGAATACTGAACAACAGTTTATAAAGGCTGGAAATTCTTACTCTTGGAAATAATTTTATAGCCTAATGTACACCCTTATTGGGTTAGTCACAGGACCCCGAATCTCCTATCCTTATAGGAGAAGCCTAATTATAGTATTAACAAACTAAAATGGGTGTCTCGTTGGACATTCAGGTGCTGTAGGTCAAAGAATACTGAACAACAGTTTATAAAGGCTGGAAATTCTTACTCTTGGAAATAATTTTATAGCCTAATGTACACCCTTATTGGGTTAGTCACAGGACCCCGAATCTCCTATCCTTATAGGAGAAGCCTAATTATAGTATTAACAAACTAAAATGGGTGTCTCGTTGGACATTCAGGTGCTGTAGGTCAAAGAATACTGAACAACAGTTTATAAAGGCTGGAAATTCTTACTCTTGGAAATAATTTTATAGCCTAATGTACACCCTTATTGGGTTAGTCACAGGACCCCGAATCTCCTATCCTTATAGGAGAAGCCTAATTATAGTATTAACAAACTAAAATGGGTGTCTCGTTGGACATTCAGGTGCTGTAGGTCAAAGAATACTGAACAACAGTTTATAAAGGCTGGAAATTCTTACTCTTGGAAATAATTTTATAGCCTAATGTACACCCTTATTGGGTTAGTCACAGGACCCCGAATCTCCTATCCTTATAGGAGAAGCCTAATTATAGTATTAACAAACTAAAATGGGTGTCTCGTTGGACATTCAGGTGCTGTAGGTCAAAGAATACTGAACAACAGTTTATAAAGGCTGGAAATTCTTACTCTTGGAAATAATTTTATAGCCTAATGTACACCCTTATTGGGTTAGTCACAGGACCCCGAATCTCCTATCCTTATAGGAGAAGCCTAATTATAGTATTAACAAACTAAAATGGGTGTCTCGTTGGACATTCAGGTGCTGTAGGTCAAAGAATACTGAACAACAGTTTATAAAGGCTGGAAATTCTTACTCTTGGAAATAATTTTATAGCCTAATGTACACCCTTATTGGGTTAGTCACAGGACCCCGAATCTCCTATCCTTATAGGAGAAGCCTAATTATAGTATTAACAAACTAAAATGGGTGTCTCGTTGGACATTCAGGTGCTGTAGGTCAAAGAATACTGAACAACAGTTTATAAAGGCTGGAAATTCTTACTCTTGGAAATAATTTTATAGCCTAATGTACACCCTTATTGGGTTAGTCACAGGACCCCGAATCTCCTATCCTTATAGGAGAAGCCTAATTATAGTATTAACAAACTAAAATGGGTGTCTCGTTGGACATTCAGGTGGTGTAGGTCAAAGAATACTGAACAACAGTTTATAAAGGCTGGAAATTCTTACTCTTGGAAATAATTTTATAGCCTAATGTACACCCTTATTGGGTTAGTCACAGGACCCCGAATCTCCTATCCTTATAGGAGAAGCCTAATTATAGTATTAACAAACTAAAATGGGTGTCTCGTTGGACATTCAGGTGCTGTAGGTCAAAGAATACTGAACAACAGTTTATAAAGGCTGGAAATTCTTACTCTTGGAAATAATTTTATAGCCTAATGTACACCCTTATTGGGTTAGTCACAGGACCCCGAATCTCCTATCCTTATAGGAGAAGCCTAATTATAGTATTAACAAACTAAAATGGGTGTCTCGTTGGACATTCAGGTGCTGTAGGTCAAAGAATACTGAACAACAGTTTATAAAGGCTGGAAATTCTTACTCTTGGAAATAATTTTATAGCCTAATGTACACCCTTATTGGGTTAGTCACAGGACCCCGAATCTCCTATCCTTATAGGAGAAGCCTAATTATAGTATTAACAAACTAAAATGGGTGTCTCGTTGGACATTCAGGTGCTGTAGGTCAAAGAATACTGAACAACAGTTTATAAAGGCTGGAAATTCTTACTCTTGGAAATAATTTTATAGCCTAATGTACACCCTTATTGGGTTAGTCACAGGACCCCGAATCTCCTATCCTTATAGGAGAAGCCTAATTATAGTATTAACAAACTAAAATGGGTGTCTCGTTGGACATTCAGGTGCTGTAGGTCAAAGAATACTGAACAACAGTTTATAAAGGCTGGAAATTCTTACTCTTGGAAATAATTTTATAGCCTAATGTACACCCTTATTGGGTTAGTCACAGGACCCCGAATCTCCTATCCTTATAGGAGAAGCCTAATTATAGTATTAACAAACTAAAATGGGTGTCTCGTTGGACATTCAGGTGCTGTAGGTCAAAGAATACTGAACAACAGTTTATAAAGGCTGGAAATTCTTACTCTTGGAAATAATTTTATAGCCTAATGTACACCCTTATTGGGTTAGTCACAGGACCCCGAATCTCCTATCCTTATAGGAGAAGCCTAATTATAGTATTAACAAACTAAAATGGGTGTCTCGTTGGACATTCAGGTGCTGTAGGTCAAAGAATACTGAACAACAGTTTATAAAGGCTGGAAATTCTTACTCTTGGAAATAATTTTATAGCCTAATGTACACCCTTATTGGGTTAGTCACAGGACCCCGAATCTCCTATCCTTATAGGAGAAGCCTAATTATAGTATTAACAAACTAAAATGGGTGTCTCGTTGGACATTCAGGTGGTGTAGGTCAAAGAATACTGAACAACAGTTTATAAAGGCTGGAAATTCTTACTCTTGGAAATAATTTTATAGCCTAATGTACACCCTTATTGGGTTAGTCACAGGACCCCGAATCTCCTATCCTTATAGGAGAAGCCTAATTATAGTATTAACAAACTAAAATGGGTGTCTCGTTGGACATTCAGGTGCTGTAGGTCAAAGAATACTGAACAACAGTTTATAAAGGCTGGAAATTCTTACTCTTGGAAATAATTTTATAGCCTAATGTACACCCTTATTGGGTTAGTCACAGGACCCCGAATCTCCTATCCTTATAGGAGAAGCCTAATTATAGTATTAACAAACTAAAATGGGTGTCTCGTTGGACATTCAGGTGGTGTAGGTCAAAGAATACTGAACAACAGTTTATAAAGGCTGGAAATTCTTACTCTTGGAAATAATTTTATAGCCTAATGTACACCCTTATTGGGTTAGTCACAGGACCCCGAATCTCCTATCCTTATAGGAGAAGCCTAATTATAGTATTAACAAACTAAAATGGGTGTCTCGTTGGACATTCAGGTGCTGTAGGTCAAAGAATACTGAACAACAGTTTATAAAGGCTGGAAATTCTTACTCTTGGAAATAATTTTATAGCCTAATGTACACCCTTATTGGGTTAGTCACAGGACCCCGAATCTCCTATCCTTATAGGAGAAGCCTAATTATAGTATTAACAAACTAAAATGGGTGTCTCGTTGGACATTCAGGTGCTGTAGGTCAAAGAATACTGAACAACAGTTTATAAAGGCTGGAAATTCTTACTCTTGGAAATAATTTTATAGCCTAATGTACACCCTTATTGGGTTAGTCACAGGACCCCGAATCTCCTATCCTTATAGGAGAAGCCTAATTATAGTATTAACAAACTAAAATGGGTGTCTCGTTGGACATTCAGGTGCTGTAGGTCAAAGAATACTGAACAACAGTTTATAAAGGCTGGAAATTCTTACTCTTGGAAATAATTTTATAGCCTAATGTACACCCTTATTGGGTTAGTCACAGGACCCCGAATCTCCTATCCTTATAGGAGAAGCCTAATTATAGTATTAACAAACTAAAATGGGTGTCTCGTTGGACATTCAGGTGCTGTAGGTCAAAGAATACTGAACAACAGTTTATAAAGGCTGGAAATTCTTACTCTTGGAAATAATTTTATAGCCTAATGTACACCCTTATTGGGTTAGTCACAGGACCCCGAATCTCCTATCCTTATAGGAGAAGCCTAATTATAGTATTAACAAACTAAAATGGGTGTCTCGTTGGACATTCAGGTGCTGTAGGTCAAAGAATACTGAACAACAGTTTATAAAGGCTGGAAATTCTTACTCTTGGAAATAATTTTATAGCCTAATGTACACCCTTATTGGGTTAGTCACAGGACCCCGAATCTCCTATCCTTATAGGAGAAGCCTAATTATAGTATTAACAAACTAAAATGGGTGTCTCGTTGGACATTCAGGTGCTGTAGGTCAAAGAATACTGAACAACAGTTTATAAAGGCTGGAAATTCTTACTCTTGGAAATAATTTTATAGCCTAATGTACACCCTTATTGGGTTAGTCACAGGACCCCGAATCTCCTATCCTTATAGGAGAAGCCTAATTATAGTATTAACAAACTAAAATGGGTGTCTCGTTGGACATTCAGGTGCTGTAGGTCAAAGAATACTGAACAACAGTTTATAAAGGCTGGAAATTCTTACTCTTGGAAATAATTTTATAGCCTAATGTACACCCTTATTGGGTTAGTCACAGGACCCCGAATCTCCTATCCTTATAGGAGAAGCCTAATTATAGTATTAACAAACTAAAATGGGTGTCTCGTTGGACATTCAGGTGCTGTAGGTCAAAGAATACTGAACAACAGTTTATAAAGGCTGGAAATTCTTACTCTTGGAAATAATTTTATAGCCTAATGTACACCCTTATTGGGTTAGTCACAGGACCCCGAATCTCCTATCCTTATAGGAGAAGCCTAATTATAGTATTAACAAACTAAAATGGGTGTCTCGTTGGACATTCAGGTGCTGTAGGTCAAAGAATACTGAACAACAGTTTATAAAGGCTGGAAATTCTTACTCTTGGAAATAATTTTATAGCCTAATGTACACCCTTATTGGGTTAGTCACAGGACCCCGAATCTCCTATCCTTATAGGAGAAGCCTAATTATAGTATTAACAAACTAAAATGGGTGTCTCGTTGGACATTCAGGTGCTGTAGGTCAAAGAATACTGAACAACAGTTTATAAAGGCTGGAAATTCTTACTCTTGGAAATAATTTTATAGCCTAATGTACACCCTTATTGGGTTAGTCACAGGACCCCGAATCTCCTATCCTTATAGGAGAAGCCTAATTATAGTATTAACAAACTAAAATGGGTGTCTCGTTGGACATTCAGGTGCTGTAGGTCAAAGAATACTGAACAACAGTTTATAAAGGCTGGAAATTCTTACTCTTGGAAATAATTTTATAGCCTAATGTACACCCTTATTGGGTTAGTCACAGGACCCCGAATCTCCTATCCTTATAGGAGAAGCCTAATTATAGTATTAACAAACTAAAATGGGTGTCTCGTTGGACATTCAGGTGCTGTA
Organism: Ambrosia x helenae; assembly: GCA_030844895.1. Classification (NCBI taxonomy): domain Eukaryota; kingdom Viridiplantae; phylum Streptophyta; class Magnoliopsida; order Asterales; family Asteraceae; genus Ambrosia; species Ambrosia x helenae. The sequence continues at coordinate 70,642 of JAUTDX010007042.1, read as the reverse complement.
GGTCAAAGAATACTGAACAACAGTTTATAAAGGCTGGAAATTCTTACTCTTGGAAATAATTTTATAGCCTAATGTACACCCTTATTGGGTTAGTCACAGGACCCCGAATCTCCTATCCTTATAGGAGAAGCCTAATTATAGTATTAACAAACTAAAATGGGTGTCTCGTTGGACATTCAGGTGCTGTAGGTCAAAGAATACTGAACAACAGTTTATAAAGGCTGGAAATTCTTACTCTTGGAAATAATTTTATAGCCTAATGTACACCCTTATTGGGTTAGTCACAGGACCCCGAATCTCCTATCCTTATAGGAGAAGCCTAATTATAGTATTAACAAACTAAAATGGGTGTCTCGTTGGACATTCAGGTGCTGTAGGTCAAAGAATACTGAACAACAGTTTATAAAGGCTGGAAATTCTTACTCTTGGAAATAATTTTATAGCCTAATGTACACCCTTATTGGGTTAGTCACAGGACCCCGAATCTCCTATCCTTATAGGAGAAGCCTAATTATAGTATTAACAAACTAAAATGGGTGTCTCGTTGGACATTCAGGTGGTGTAGGTCAAAGAATACTGAACAACAGTTTATAAAGGCTGGAAATTCTTACTCTTGGAAATAATTTTATAGCCTAATGTACACCCTTATTGGGTTAGTCACAGGACCCCGAATCTCCTATCCTTATAGGAGAAGCCTAATTATAGTATTAACAAACTAAAATGGGTGTCTCGTTGGACATTCAGGTGCTGTAGGTCAAAGAATACTGAACAACAGTTTATAAAGGCTGGAAATTCTTACTCTTGGAAATAATTTTATAGCCTAATGTACACCCTTATTGGGTTAGTCACAGGACCCCGAATCTCCTATCCTTATAGGAGAAGCCTAATTATAGTATTAACAAACTAAAATGGGTGTCTCGTTGGACATTCAGGTGCTGTAGGTCAAAGAATACTGAACAACAGTTTATAAAGGCTGGAAATTCTTACTCTTGGAAATAATTTTATAGCCTAATGTACACCCTTATTGGGTTAGTCACAGGACCCCGAATCTCCTATCCTTATAGGAGAAGCCTAATTATAGTATTAACAAACTAAAATGGGTGTCTCGTTGGACATTCAGGTGCTGTAGGTCAAAGAATACTGAACAACAGTTTATAAAGGCTGGAAATTCTTACTCTTGGAAATAATTTTATAGCCTAATGTACACCCTTATTGGGTTAGTCACAGGACCCCGAATCTCCTATCCTTATAGGAGAAGCCTAATTATAGTATTAACAAACTAAAATGGGTGTCTCGTTGGACATTCAGGTGCTGTAGGTCAAAGAATACTGAACAACAGTTTATAAAGGCTGGAAATTCTTACTCTTGGAAATAATTTTATAGCCTAATGTACACCCTTATTGGGTTAGTCACAGGACCCCGAATCTCCTATCCTTATAGGAGAAGCCTAATTATAGTATTAACAAACTAAAATGGGTGTCTCGTTGGACATTCAGGTGCTGTAGGTCAAAGAATACTGAACAACAGTTTATAAAGGCTGGAAATTCTTACTCTTGGAAATAATTTTATAGCCTAATGTACACCCTTATTGGGTTAGTCACAGGACCCCGAATCTCCTATCCTTATAGGAGAAGCCTAATTATAGTATTAACAAACTAAAATGGGTGTCTCGTTGGACATTCAGGTGCTGTAGGTCAAAGAATACTGAACAACAGTTTATAAAGGCTGGAAATTCTTACTCTTGGAAATAATTTTATAGCCTAATGTACACCCTTATTGGGTTAGTCACAGGACCCCGAATCTCCTATCCTTATAGGAGAAGCCTAATTATAGTATTAACAAACTAAAATGGGTGTCTCGTTGGACATTCAGGTGCTGTAGGTCAAAGAATACTGAACAACAGTTTATAAAGGCTGGAAATTCTTACTCTTGGAAATAATTTTATAGCCTAATGTACACCCTTATTGGGTTAGTCACAGGACCCCGAATCTCCTATCCTTATAGGAGAAGCCTAATTATAGTATTAACAAACTAAAATGGGTGTCTCGTTGGACATTCAGGTGCTGTAGGTCAAAGAATACTGAACAACAGTTTATAAAGGCTGGAAATTCTTACTCTTGGAAATAATTTATAGCCTAATGTACACCCTTAATTGTTAGGACAAAGAGGATTGGTGAAACCACTTTTGTAAACCTTAGTCTAATTCACTTCTGTCATTTTTGGCTAAATAGAAGTACTGAATAGAAGACAAGAAACTGCTGATTAGAAGATATGAAGAAGTGCTGAAGTTGCAGAAGTTCTGAAGTCCAAACCAGACAAGTTCACTTCAGAAGTACTGAAGACAAAACTACTCTTCAGTAGTTGTCCTTCATCAGCACTTAGCAGAAGATATTTGCCACCGCCCTTTTGCATCAGTAGTTTGTTGTTTAATATTACTTTTAGCTTTATTTGTTTCTTTCAATGTTGCAACTTGTGCAACTTGTAACTGGACTTTCTGTACTTGCTTTTTAGGCAAGATACATGCATGTAATCGTCTATAAATAGAAGACTTCAACCTTCTATTTTAGACATTGATTTTTAAGCAGAAAAATCCTTCAAACACTCTCATTGTTATTATTCCATTTCTGTATTTATTGTGAATCTTGCTAAGTATCTAATTCTCATTTACAACTTAGATTCATAATAAATACTTTGTCATTTATCTTGTTTCAAACATCAAGGGGGAGTTACAACTCTGCCTTTGCATAAAAAGTGTTGCTTTAACTTATAACATTCCGCTGTGCTTATAATCTGATTTACTAGGACTTGCTAAACACTTAAGTGTCAAGATAGCAAGTTCTTACTTAGCAAACAAGAGCAAACTGATCCAACAATTGGTATCAGAGCATTGGTTTATCTGATCACATATCAATCTAACAAATTGAGAATCAGACACAAAGCTCTTATTGATATTCAATAAAAAGATCAAAAGTTCACTTTTTATCAATATCCATCACTTAAAAGAGTCATCAGACAAATCTATAACTCTTTAAAAATGGATCCACATAATACTGGTTCTGCCACCAAACCTGCCATGCTTGTGAGAAATGAGTACAATATATGGCAGAAAAGAATGGCACATACCTTGTCACAAACCAACACTGGTTGTTGGAGATCTGTGATATATGGTCCACACAAACCAGTAAACATAAACCTTGAAACAAAAGAAGGGATTCCTAAGGATCCCAAAGACTATACAGATGAAGATTTCCTAAAACTTGAGCTAGATGCTAAGGCATTCTCTATGTTGGCAATGGCTCTCCCAAATGAAATATACTCTGGCCTTTTACATTGTGAAAGTGCCAAAGAACTTTGGGACTGTCTTAAAGAACAGTTTGGAGGAACTGAAGAGGTGATTGCCAACACCAGAGAAATTTTGGCTCAACAATATGAAACATTTGCTTATATTAATGGGGAGACTTTGACACAACAATTTGAAAGATTCTCCTCATTAATCTCTGAGCTAAAGTTAAATGGGCAGACCTATACAACAGTATCTATGTTACATAGATTTTTAAGGTCTCTGCCTGACAAATGGGAAACTTACTCCATTGTCTTAAGATCCTCACCAGATTTTAGCTCCCTCACTCTTACAAAACTCCATGGGAGATTACTCACTTTTGAAAGAGAAATCGATCAAAAGAAGAAATTACAAACTTCTGGTAAAACTGCTGATGACTACCTACCAGGTAGTACAGCACTTTTGGGACAAGATTCACCAACTTGTTCCTATGGATCTTATGACAATATTGACATAACCACTGGGATCTCATCAGAAAGATCTTTCCCAGGTTATGACAATGATGACCAAGGTCAAACTGCTGATAATCTATGTTTTATCATGGATGATTTGAAAAATTTTAGCAGTGATGACTTGGAAGAAATGGACATACTTCACCAACTGGCCATGCTAAGCATTAAAACTAACAAGTTTTATAAAAGGTCAGGAAGGAAATTTCCAGGATTGACCAGTAACACAAAAATTGGTTTTGACAAATCTAAACTGAGATGTCACAAGTGTCAGAAGTTGGGACACTTTGCTAGAGAGTGTAGAAGCTCTAGCTTTAACCAATCACAATCTGGAAATAACTATAACCCCAATTATAATAGGAACAATGGAACTCAAGGGAGTGCTCATTTTGTACAGGCACAAGCTCCTCAACAGCAATATATGCCTCAAGTACAATATGTTCAAGTGCCTGCTCAACAGATGCAGAGCCAACAATCAATCCCTCCCTTTCCAGCTGCTCAACTTCCTCCACAGCCTCAACAACCCCCTCAACAAAGCCTCTTTACCTCGGGGTATGTTGACTGGAGCAGTCTCCCATATGACACCACAGAGTGTAATCCTGATGCAGACAACAAAGTGTTTGACATCAACTGGGGAGAACCAGACAATGGCAGAAAGAACTTTGCCTTAATGGCATTTGAAGGCTCTACCTCAAGATCTGCATTGTCTCAGGTATCAAAAGAATCTTTGACAAAACTATGTTCAAACTCTTGCAAAGAAACTTTTGCTCTCATAAGAGAGACAAACGTGCACCTACAAGGCAAAGCCAATGATTTAGAAAGAAAATACACACAGATAAAATGTGATTTGGAAAGAAAACTGTGTGCTAAAACAAAAGAGGTTTCTAAATTAACTGACTCTGCCATTGAAACCCAAGCACAAATCAAAATGATGCTAAATGACCTGGGAGATGTCAGACAAGAGCTTGCTGACACCAGGATCACTTGTGAAAAATGGGTTGAATCTTGTAGGGGGTATCAACTACTGCTAAACAAACAAAGTGCTTCAAATGTGAAGTTTGGCATAGGATACCATCATGTTGAAACACCAACAGATTTTTCTCCCAAAACTACTGAAGATGGGAGAAGAATTGTTTCAAATGAAACTTCTGAAGGGAAAGAATGCACATCTTTCCATGAAAACTTTCTAAATAGAAATCCTGGCATTTTTAAAGAAAGTACTTCAGAAGTATTTACAAAAACTGACAACAAGCCATCAGTAGTTTCATCTACTTCAGGAGTTGAGACCCTGAAAACTACTGATGAGCAAAATCTTTTTACTGTCAGAAATTTGCCTTCAGAACAAAAACAGAAGGCAAAAGCATGTGAAATTTGTGGCCTGTTCAACCACAAAACTGAATTTTGTAGATACAGAAAAGGAATTCAGTTCAATCAAAAATTTAAACAACAGGTTGTGGGAAATCAAATCAGAAATGATTATGAAAAAGTCTTTAAACCCAAGAAACAACCTGAAAACACCTTTTCTCAGAAAAAGATAATATCTCAACCAAAATCTTTTTCTCAAAATTCCCTGTCAGTAGTTAGACCAGAATCATCAGCAGTTTCACAAACTGCTGAGATTCAAAATCTAAAGAACATGGTAGAACTACTGATGACCAAGGTTGATGGTGGTCCTAAAAAGGATACCACCATAGTTCTTCATGAAAAATCCATTGCCAAAAAGACATGGATTTCTCAACCTGGTCAAAAACAAACTGTAACTGTTCCCAAGAGCAAACCCAAAGCCAAACAGGCTTGGGTTTCCAAATCTAACTAATTTGCTTTTATGTGCAGAGAGTTTCCAGGGGCTTAAACAGCATATGGTATGTTGATAGTGGAGGCTCTATGCACATGACTGGATGCAGATACCTGATAAACAACTTTATCAGCCAAAGAGAAGGATCTGTGTCCTTTGGGAACAATGCCAAGGGATATGTGCTAGGACATGGCAATGTCTCCTCTGGCAAAATACAGTTTGACAAGGTCAATCTGGTGGAGAACCTTGAATACAACTTGCTGAGTGTGTCACAAATGTGTGATAAAGGATATTCTTCCTTTTTCACAAAGACAGCTTGCAAGATCATCTCACCAGAAGGCCAGAAGTTGATTGAGAAGATTATAGAAGATCATACTTTGCTGATTGCCAAAAGATGTGGCAATGTCTATGCAGTGGACATTGAAAAAGACAAAGTATTGAACAACACTGCCTGTTTCTTCTCAAGGGCATCAACTTCAGAAACAGATCTCTGGCACAGGAGACTTGGCCATGTGAACTTTAAAACCATAAATAAAGTCACAAAAATGGGCTTGGTCAGAGGTCTACCTTTGAAAGTATACCAGTGTCAAGAACACTGTGTATCCTGTTTAAAGGGAAAACAGCATAAGTCCTCCTATAAGTCTATTGAAGAATCAAAAACAACTGCATGTCTTCAACTACTCCATATGGACTTATTTGGGCCTGTCAAGATTATGAGCCTTGGTAAAAAGAAGTACTGCTTAGTCATCATTGATGACTACTCAAGATTCACATGGGTATTCTTCTTATTTTCCAAGGATGAGGCTGCTGAAATCATCAAGTTCTTCATTCTACAAGTAGAGAAACAATATTCTCTATCTGTCAAAACCATTAGAAGTGACAATGGGACAGAGTTCAGGAACAAAACTCTGGATGAATTCTGTTTGTCTAAAGGGATTATTAGACAATACAGTGTTCCCAGAACTCCTGAACAAAATGGTGTAGTAGAAAGGAAGAACAGAACACTGATAGAAGGAGCAAGAACAATGTTAGCTGATTCTGGACTGCCATTGTACTTTTGGGCAGAAGCAGTTAACACAGCATGTTATGTTCAGAATAGAGTTCTTGTGGTCAAGAGACATTCCAAGACTGCCTATGAAGTTCTTCATGGCATGAAGCCCCTTATCTCCTTTTTCAGGGCTTTTGGGTGTCAATGTTTCATCTTGAACATCAAGGAATCTATCTCAAAGTTTGCTGCCAAAGTTGACTCAGGTTACTTTCTTGGTTACTCTTCAACTAGAAAAGCCTACAAGGTTTTTAATTCTCACACCAAGATAGTAGAAGAAACATTGAATGTCAAGTTCAATGAGTCAAAACACACTCTTATTCCAGCACATCCTGCTGAACTCTTTGACCTTGACAACTTTCACTTTGGACCTGAAAAGGCTGTTACTTCTTCCAAACCTACTTATTATGGTGATCAAAGGTTTGAAGATGAGGATCCTGCACCATGGACTCCTCAAACAGTCATTAAGTCAACTACAACACCATCAGAAGTTTTCCAAACTTCTGATCAAACAAATACTGAAGGCCAAACTCAAACATCTGCCTCAGCACCTGCAACTACTGAAGAAGCTGCAACTGCTGAACCAGATATCATAGACCTCAGTAGTTTGTTTGAAGAACCAGAGCCACCTACACCTGTCAGTGGTTTACAACAACTGATTGAACACAGAGATCATCCACTTGATCAAATCATGGGTGATATAGCTACAGGTGTTCTGACCAGAAACCAGCTCTCCAACTTTTGCCTATTCTCAGCCTTTATTTCACAGTTGGAACCAAAGAAGTACCAGGAAGCCCTCAAAGACAACAATTGGGTGCAGGCTATGCAAGATGAACTACTACAGTTCAACAAGCAACAGGTCTGGGAAATCTGTCCCTTACCTCAAAACAAGCAACCAATTGGTACAAGATGGGTTTTCAGGAACAAACAAGATGAAGCTGGTATGATAATCAAGAACAAGGCAAGACTGGTAGTTCAAGGGTACTCTCAAGAAGAGGGAATTGACTATGATGAAACCTTTGCTCCAGTTGCAAGGCTTGAGGCCATCAGGTTATTTCTGGCCTATGCCATTTCCAACAAAATAAAAGTTTATCAAATGGATGTGAAAAGTGCATTTTTATATGGTAAAATCAAGGAGGAGGTGTATGTCTGTCAGCCACCTGGGTTTGAGGATCCTTCTCATCCTGAGTGGGTGTACAGACTGGATAAAGCTCTATATGGGCTCAAACAGGCTCCAAGAGCCTGGTATGATACACTCTCCACCTTTTTACTCAAAAATAACTTTACAAGAGGTGCCATTGATAAAACACTTTTCATTAAACATGTTGGAAATCATGTCTTACTTGTTCAAATTTATGTTGATGATATCATCTTTGGTTCAACAAACACAAAATTGTGTGATGATTTTAAGAAACTCATGCAATCAAAATTTGAGATGAGTACCATGGGAGAACTGCAGTACTTTCTAGGACTGCAGATCAAACAACAAACAAATGGAACTTTTATACATCAATCAAAATATGTTAAAGAATTATTGAACAAATTTTCTTTAAATGACTGTAAATCATGTTCCACTCCCATGACACCTATCACACAAGTTGAACCTGATGATCAAGGAAAACAGGTTGATCAAACCATGTACAGATGCATGATAGGTTCCCTTTTATACTTAACTGCTTCTAGACCAGATATTATGTTTTCAACATGTGTCTGTGCTAGATATCAATCAGCACCAAGGGAATCACACCTTATTGCAGTCAAAAGAATTTTTAGATATCTGAAAGGAACTCCAACACTGGGAATTTGGTATCCTGCTTCAAGCAATACCAAGTTATCAGCATTTTCAGATAGTGACTATGCAGGGTGTAAGATGACTAGAAAGTCAACATCTGGTGGTTGTCAATTTCTGGGTAACTGTCTAGTGTCATGGCAATCAAAGAAGCAAACATCTGTTGCAACTTCAACTGCTGAAGCTGAATACATTGCAGCTGCAAGTTGTACATCACAGATACAATGGCTCCAATATCAACTTCTTGATTATGGAATCAAAGAGACCAAGACACCTTTGTTTGTAGACAGCAAATCTGCCATTAGCATCATTCAAAATCCGGTACAGTTCTCAAAAACTAAACATATTGAGATCAGGTACCATTTCATAAGAGATTGCTATGAAAAAGGCAAGATTGAGGTGAAGCATGTAGCAACAGCTAATCAGATAGCTGACATCTTCACTAAGCCCCTTGACACATCAACATTTCAGAAGTTAGTTTCCATGCTTGGAATGCTAAATTTGTAAGTGTTTATTTTATTTTTTTTCTGCATATCAGTTAGAATCCAAGTTAACACTTGATTCTACCCAACTCTACAGCAAACTTCTACATCAATCACTACTGATATGCATCAAAATTTTTCTTTTTCCTTTTTCCATCCTTGATTCCATCCTGTTTACCATGGTGGAATCAAAATGAAAAATTTATTTTTCCTTTTTCCACCCCTGATTCCATCCTGTTTACCTTGGTGGATTTCAGGTTAACCTTTTCCATCTTTTTTCTGGTTTTCACTTACAAATGTCAAAAGTCTGAAACAAAACTTCTGAAAAACAAAAACAGTTTGAGAGAAACTACTGATGAACAAAAATCATCAGTTTGGGGATAACTTTCTGAAAAAGTGTGTAACTTCTGATAAAATAAACTTCAGAAGTTATGAACAAAGTATTTATAAAAACATTTCTCATCAGATGTTAAAACTACTGAAGAGAAAATGGGAACTACTGATGAAGTAATCCTTCATCAGCAGTTTAAGTCAAAAGGGCAAATCTGACTTTTCCCATCATCAGAGGTTTGACCTAATAAGTTTAAAACCTCTGATAAAGAGATTTTTAACCAAAGGCGGTTTTAAAACTTCTAATAAAGAAGATTCAAGCGGTTAAAACTCCTAATAAATACCTTTTTCACACACTTATCCTTTTAAACTCACAAAATATCCCTCCTTCTCTCTCAAAACTCTCTCAAAACCTACACCTGAAAATTCACTGTTCGATCAAAACACCCAAACCACAATGGATCTTGTTCTAAAACAGGGACACAATCAAAGAGCTTTTCTTGAAAAACAAGAAGGCTGGTCCCAATACGATGAGATCATTGATCTTGTCGTCAAATCCCAATACTTTACTGCTCTCACAATTAACCCACCAATTCATACTGAAACTCTGAATGAGTTCTGGGCAAATGCTGAGACGGTTACAATGGGTGGTGAGGTCATTTCCCTCAACTCAAAGATAAAAGGGAAACAACTGACCATCACACCAGCCACACTAGCAACAAGACTGGGTCTGGATGATGTAGCTGCCCCTGACCATGTTGCTAACAAAGATATTCATCTAACCATGACTGAGTGTGGTTATCAAGGTACTCTCTCCCATGCAACAATATTCAAAAAATATTTTGAACCAAAATACAAACTTTTGTTTCATTATATAATTATGTGTTTGAGTCCAAAAACAGGGTCATATGACCAGATGCCCTCCACTTTTCAACCAATATTTCATTCCATTGTGAATGAAACCAAATACAGGGCATCAAAACTGTTTTTCCATGAGTTGGTGTTACATCACAATAATACCAAGAAAAAGTTTTTGTTGTACCCAAGGTTCATTATGCAATGCATAATAGGGGAACTGGGTAATGAGGTGCTTGTGGGAAAAGTTTCAACTTTAAACCCTTTAACATCACAAGCATACTCAAGACTGAACAAACCGGCTGCCTGGCCAGAAGATGATCAGGGAGAACAACAACAAGTCCCCCTGAAGCCCACATCTTCCACACCTACACCACCAAAAGCCAAAAAGCCCAAGCCAACAAAAACTGTAACCCACCAACCCAAAAGAAAAGCTGTTCAGGAGGTTGAGATGCCTGAACATGCTCTTGAGCATTCTGCTCTTCAAACTGTTGAGACTGAAACACCCTCTCAGTCTCATCCATCTCAAACCCCACCAAGAGCACCCATATCTGTTCATTTCAAAAGAAAAAGACTTAGAAAAACATATCAAACACACTCTTCTTTTGAAACTGCTGAACAACAAACTATTGCCCAAACTACTGAACCTTCCCCACAAATTTCTGAACAAGAGGCAATTGAAATTGCCAAACTTCTCTCTGGGCTAAAAGAGAATGTCCCATCTGATCATGTCAGTCCCCTACAACCACAACAAACAGGGGACATAACCACAACATCAGACATGGATGTGGACATCTTAGCCCTATCCCAAGAGATGAGGGTGGACCAGAGTCTTTAAGCCCAAATTTAGAGACTCTTGGGGCATCTGAGGCTGCTACTACTCAGTTACCACCCAGTGGTGGATCTGAGGACAGAAGTAACATAGCTAAGACCTCAGATGTGGCAACTACTGATGAAGGCTTAATGCCTGAGGTAGGAAATCCTCAGTACCAAGAAACAGAGGTTCATGAGAGAACTGAGTTGGGCTCAGCTCATGATTTAACTGAGACAGTCCTCTCTGAGGGCAACATCAGGGATACAGATGATTCCATTAACTTGGATGATGTTTCAAAAACTCCAACTACTGAATTGACGGCACTTTCTGAAGGTCCTGCTGCAAAGGTATCCAGGCTCAAGAAGCCAGTCACCTCTGCACAGGTTAAAGTCCACTCAATCCCTAAAACCCCTAGAGTGGCATCCTCTGTACAACATGAGGATCTCCCAAAAACACCCCCTTCACAGCAAATGCCTACCCAATTCCCTGGGCACACAAGCATAGACCTGAACCAGCTATGCAGCCCAGAGGGTCCCCTGTACCACATGATGAATACACTCATCAGAAATCACTTCCAAACATATACAGCTGACTTGGAGCTGTCAATCAAGAACCAATTTGGGGTGATTAAAACCAAGATGAACGATCTGTCTAACAAAATAGACTACAACAGCCAGCAGATTGCTCATCTTCAAGGACACTTCTCCCAACCCTCTGCTTCAAGGGTTAGAATTGATGAATCCAAAAAGGGGGAGAAGATCAGGGAACCTAAGGAGTCATTCCAAGCCAGAGTAAAGGCACGAGTGGCACTCCTTGAAAGAGATCAGAAAGATCAGGCCAGAAAAGAAAAATTGGCCAAACAGTTTGGTGTCTCTATTGAAGAAATTGAAGCTGCTGAGAAAGAAGATGAGACCCAAAGTTCTGATGATTCCCTAAGGTGTAATGAAGAAACTTCTGATTACCAAACTTCTGATGAAGAATCAGAAAGTACTGAAGACAATCCTTCAGTAGCTGACAAACCATCAGCAGTTGTCAGCACATCAGAAGTCAACACTTCCCAACCTCAAACAACTGAACCTTCCAGAACCACTGCTCCCACTCAACCAACATCTGACCCCATCAGGCCTACATCTGTTACAACAATGACTGTATTAAACCCTTCTCCCATCTCTCAATCAGCTGAACTATTAGAGAAGAGTTTAATTGCAGCCAACAAGAAGGCCAGAGAAGATCAGATTTGGAAATCTCTGGAAGAAAGGGATGATTTGGACTTAAGCCATGAAGAAAAACTTCAGGCTTATGCAGCTGAACTACAAAGGCAGGCTAGCCTTGATGAGATTGCTGAACAGGATAAAAGACAACAACTGGTGTCTTATATCACCAAGAACAGCAAGACTAAAGCCTTTACACTCAAAGGACTCTCTATGCAAGAGCTGACAAGAAGAGCACAACTGCTTGCAGACAAAATGGCCACAAGCAAAGAAGGAAAGGCCAAGAGAGCCCAGATAATAGAAGAGCTAGTAGCAGAAGGATATGGTTCAAAAGCCTCTGTATCCAGATGGAAAGAAGAAAGACTAATGGATACATATAGAAAATATTTGGCTGCCAAGGCTGCAAATCCTGAGAAGTTTCAAACTGCTGATCCTTCAAGATCAGTAGTTAGAACTTCTGGTGTATCTAGAAGATCTGCTGCTCAGAAGAAGAAGGCAGAGGACAATGTCAAAACTGATTTCAAAATGGTACTACTTGAGGGAAGCTCAATAGTCCATTCAGATTTTGACATTGAGGAGAAACCTCTGTTAACACAGTTCAGGGATCCTTCCACTTTTGCTTATCAAATACAAAAGACCATCACAGAAAAGCTGCATACCAAAGTAGTGACTGAACACCATCTCCCAACTGTTCAGATGCCTGGTATGCAACAACATCAACAAGGAAGAGAATCCCACCTGAGGCTATCTGAAACTGAAGACATCCAGCACTCAGGACCATCAACCCAAGGGACAAGTCTGGTTCCCTATTCTTCTGACTTTAACAAGTCAAAGATCCCTATCATCAGATGGTCACTTACTGATAACAACTCAGTACTGTTGACAAGAAGAGACTTCTCAAGCAGGGTTTACAAGAAGATCAGTGATCTGAAGAAACTGTCAACACAAGACCTGCTCACAATTCAACATCTAGATCCACAGAGAGGATCTCTGTCTGATGATCTGTACAACCAGCTCAAGAACACCATGTACAAAGAGATATGGAAGATTGTTCAAGACAGAAGAAACACATAAGGAATTAGTAAGGTTTTGGCTTCATCAATCCAGGGGGAGATTGTTAGGACAAAGAGGATTGGTGAAACCACTTTTGTAAACCTTAGTCTAATTCACTTCTGTCATTTTTGGCTAAATAGAAGTACTGAATAGAAGACAAGAAACTGCTGATTAGAAGATATGAAGAAGTGCTGAAGTTGCAGAAGTTCTGAAGTCCAAACCAGACAAGTTCACTTCAGAAGTACTGAAGACAAAACTACTCTTCAGTAGTTGTCCTTCATCAGCACTTAGCAGAAGATATTTGCCACCGCCCATTTGCATCAGTAGTTTGTTGTTTAATATTACTTTTAGCTTTATTTGTTTCTTTCAATGTTGCAACTTGTGCAACTTGTAACTGGACTTTCTGTACTTGCTTTTCAGGCAAGATACATGCATGTAATCGTCTATAAATAGAAGACTTCAACCTTCTATTTTAGACATTGATTTTTAAGCAGAAAAATCCTTCAAACACTCTCATTGTTATTATTCCATTTCTGTATTTATTGTGAATCTTGCTAAGTATCTAATTCTCATTTACAACTTAGATTCATAATAAATACTTTGTCATTTATCTTGTTTCAAACATCAAGGGGGAGTTACAACTCTGCCTTTGCATAAAAAGTGTTGCTTTAACTTATAACATTCCGCTGTGCTTATAATCTGATTTACTAGGACTTGCTAAACACTTAAGTGTCAAGATAGCAAGTTCTTACTTAGCAAACAAGAGCAAACTGATCTTATTGGGTTAGTCACAGGACCCCGAATCTCCTATCCTTATAGGAGAAGCCTAATTATAGTATTAACAAACTAAAATGGGTGTCTCGTTGGACATTCAGGTGCTGTAGGTCAAAGAATACTGAACAACAGTTTATAAAGGCTGGAAATTCTTACTCTTGGAAATAATTTTATAGCCTAATGTACACCCTTATTGGGTTAGTCACAGGACCCCGAATCTCCTATCCTTATAGGAGAAGCCTAATTATAGTATTAACAAACTAAAATGGGTGTCTCGTTGGACATTCAGGTGCTGTAGGTCAAAGAATACTGAACAACAGTTTATAAAGGCTGGAAATTCTTACTCTTGGAAATAATTTTATAGCCTAATGTACACCCTTATTGGGTTAGTCACAGGACCCCGAATCTCCTATCCTTATAGGAGAAGCCTAATTATAGTATTAACAAACTAAAATGGGTGTCTCGTTGGACATTCAGGTGCTGTAGGTCAAAGAATACTGAACAACAGTTTATAAAGGCTGGAAATTCTTACTCTTGGAAATAATTTTATAGCCTAATGTACACCCTTATTGGGTTAGTCACAGGACCCCGAATCTCCTATCCTTATAGGAGAAGCCTAATTATAGTATTAACAAACTAAAATGGGTGTCTCGTTGGACATTCAGGTGCTGTAGGTCAAAGAATACTGAACAACAGTTTATAAAGGCTGGAAATTCTTACTCTTGGAAATAATTTTATAGCCTAATGTACACCCTTATTGGGTTAGTCACAGGACCCCGAATCTCCTATCCTTATAGGAGAAGCCTAATTATAGTATTAACAAACTAAAATGGGTGTCTCGTTGGACATTCAGGTGGTGTAGGTCAAAGAATACTGAACAACAGTTTATAAAGGCTGGAAATTCTTACTCTTGGAAATAATTTTATAGCCTAATGTACACCCTTATTGGGTTAGTCACAGGACCCCGAATCTCCTATCCTTATAGGAGAAGCCTAATTATAGTATTAACAAACTAAAATGGGTGTCTCGTTGGACATTCAGGTGCTGTAGGTCAAAGAATACTGAACAACAGTTTATAAAGGCTGGAAATTCTTACTCTTGGAAATAATTTTATAGCCTAATGTACACCCTTATTGGGTTAGTCACAGGACCCCGAATCTCCTATCCTTATAGGAGAAGCCTAATTATAGTATTAACAAACTAAAATGGGTGTCTCGTTGGACATTCAGGTGCTGTAGGTCAAAGAATACTGAACAACAGTTTATAAAGGCTGGAAATTCTTACTCTTGGAAATAATTTTATAGCCTAATGTACACCCTTATTGGGTTAGTCACAGGACCCCGAATCTCCTATCCTTATAGGAGAAGCCTAATTATAGTATTAACAAACTAAAATGGGTGTCTCGTTGGACATTCAGGTGCTGTAGGTCAAAGAATACTGAACAACAGTTTATAAAGGCTGGAAATTCTTACTCTTGGAAATAATTTTATAGCCTAATGTACACCCTTATTGGGTTAGTCACAGGACCCCGAATCTCCTATCCTTATAGGAGAAGCCTAATTATAGTATTAACAAACTAAAATGGGTGTCTCGTTGGACATTCAGGTGCTGTAGGTCAAAGAATACTGAACAACAGTTTATAAAGGCTGGAAATTCTTACTCTTGGAAATAATTTTATAGCCTAATGTACACCCTTATTGGGTTAGTCACAGGACCCCGAATCTCCTATCCTTATAGGAGAAGCCTAATTATAGTATTAACAAACTAAAATGGGTGTCTCGTTGGACATTCAGGTGCTGTAGGTCAAAGAATACTGAACAACAGTTTATAAAGGCTGGAAATTCTTACTCTTGGAAATAATTTTATAGCCTAATGTACACCCTTATTGGGTTAGTCACAGGACCCCGAATCTCCTATCCTTATAGGAGAAGCCTAATTATAGTATTAACAAACTAAAATGGGTGTCTCGTTGGACATTCAGGTGCTGTAGGTCAAAGAATACTGAACAACAGTTTATAAAGGCTGGAAATTCTTACTCTTGGAAATAATTTTATAGCCTAATGTACACCCTTATTGGGTTAGTCACAGGACCCCGAATCTCCTATCCTTATAGGAGAAGCCTAATTATAGTATTAACAAACTAAAATGGGTGTCTCGTTGGACATTCAGGTGCTGTAGGTCAAAGAATACTGAACAACAGTTTATAAAGGCTGGAAATTCTTACTCTTGGAAATAATTTTATAGCCTAATGTACACCCTTATTGGGTTAGTCACAGGACCCCGAATCTCCTATCCTTATAGGAGAAGCCTAATTATAGTATTAACAAACTAAAATGGGTGTCTCGTTGGACATTCAGGTGCTGTAGGTCAAAGAATACTGAACAACAGTTTATAAAGGCTGGAAATTCTTACTCTTGGAAATAATTTTATAGCCTAATGTACACCCTTATTGGGTTAGTCACAGGACCCCGAATCTCCTATCCTTATAGGAGAAGCCTAATTATAGTATTAACAAACTAAAATGGGTGTCTCGTTGGACATTCAGGTGCTGTAGGTCAAAGAATACTGAACAACAGTTTATAAAGGCTGGAAATTCTTACTCTTGGAAATAATTTTATAGCCTAATGTACACCCTTATTGGGTTAGTCACAGGACCCCGAATCTCCTATCCTTATAGGAGAAGCCTAATTATAGTATTAACAAACTAAAATGGGTGTCTCGTTGGACATTCAGGTGCTGTAGGTCAAAGAATACTGAACAACAGTTTATAAAGGCTGGAAATTCTTACTCTTGGAAATAATTTTATAGCCTAATGTACACCCTTATTGGGTTAGTCACAGGACCCCGAATCTCCTATCCTTATAGGAGAAGCCTAATTATAGTATTAACAAACTAAAATGGGTGTCTCGTTGGACATTCAGGTGCTGTAGGTCAAAGAAT
This sequence comes from Ambrosia x helenae, assembly GCA_030844895.1. Taxonomy (NCBI): domain Eukaryota; kingdom Viridiplantae; phylum Streptophyta; class Magnoliopsida; order Asterales; family Asteraceae; genus Ambrosia; species Ambrosia x helenae. The sequence goes on along the minus strand of JAUTDX010007042.1, from coordinate 53,765 downwards.
ACTGAACAACAGTTTATAAAGGCTGGAAATTCTTACTCTTGGAAATAATTTTATAGCCTAATGTACACCCTTATTGGGTTAGTCACAGGACCCCGAATCTCCTATCCTTATAGGAGAAGCCTAATTATAGTATTAACAAACTAAAATGGGTGTCTCGTTGGACATTCAGGTGCTGTAGGTCAAAGAATACTGAACAACAGTTTATAAAGGCTGGAAATTCTTACTCTTGGAAATAATTTTATAGCCTAATGTACACCCTTATTGGGTTAGTCACAGGACCCCGAATCTCCTATCCTTATAGGAGAAGCCTAATTATAGTATTAACAAACTAAAATGGGTGTCTCGTTGGACATTCAGGTGCTGTAGGTCAAAGAATACTGAACAACAGTTTATAAAGGCTGGAAATTCTTACTCTTGGAAATAATTTTATAGCCTAATGTACACCCTTATTGGGTTAGTCACAGGACCCCGAATCTCCTATCCTTATAGGAGAAGCCTAATTATAGTATTAACAAACTAAAATGGGTGTCTCGTTGGACATTCAGGTGCTGTAGGTCAAAGAATACTGAACAACAGTTTATAAAGGCTGGAAATTCTTACTCTTGGAAATAATTTTATAGCCTAATGTACACCCTTATTGGGTTAGTCACAGGACCCCGAATCTCCTATCCTTATAGGAGAAGCCTAATTATAGTATTAACAAACTAAAATGGGTGTCTCGTTGGACATTCAGGTGCTGTAGGTCAAAGAATACTGAACAACAGTTTATAAAGGCTGGAAATTCTTACTCTTGGAAATAATTTTATAGCCTAATGTACACCCTTATTGGGTTAGTCACAGGACCCCGAATCTCCTATCCTTATAGGAGAAGCCTAATTATAGTATTAACAAACTAAAATGGGTGTCTCGTTGGACATTCAGGTGCTGTAGGTCAAAGAATACTGAACAACAGTTTATAAAGGCTGGAAATTCTTACTCTTGGAAATAATTTTATAGCCTAATGTACACCCTTATTGGGTTAGTCACAGGACCCCGAATCTCCTATCCTTATAGGAGAAGCCTAATTATAGTATTAACAAACTAAAATGGGTGTCTCGTTGGACATTCAGGTGCTGTAGGTCAAAGAATACTGAACAACAGTTTATAAAGGCTGGAAATTCTTACTCTTGGAAATAATTTTATAGCCTAATGTACACCCTTATTGGGTTAGTCACAGGACCCCGAATCTCCTATCCTTATAGGAGAAGCCTAATTATAGTATTAACAAACTAAAATGGGTGTCTCGTTGGACATTCAGGTGCTGTAGGTCAAAGAATACTGAACAACAGTTTATAAAGGCTGGAAATTCTTACTCTTGGAAATAATTTTATAGCCTAATGTACACCCTTATTGGGTTAGTCACAGGACCCCGAATCTCCTATCCTTATAGGAGAAGCCTAATTATAGTATTAACAAACTAAAATGGGTGTCTCGTTGGACATTCAGGTGCTGTAGGTCAAAGAATACTGAACAACAGTTTATAAAGGCTGGAAATTCTTACTCTTGGAAATAATTTTATAGCCTAATGTACACCCTTATTGGGTTAGTCACAGGACCCCGAATCTCCTATCCTTATAGGAGAAGCCTAATTATAGTATTAACAAACTAAAATGGGTGTCTCGTTGGACATTCAGGTGCTGTAGGTCAAAGAATACTGAACAACAGTTTATAAAGGCTGGAAATTCTTACTCTTGGAAATAATTTTATAGCCTAATGTACACCCTTATTGGGTTAGTCACAGGACCCCGAATCTCCTATCCTTATAGGAGAAGCCTAATTATAGTATTAACAAACTAAAATGGGTGTCTCGTTGGACATTCAGGTGCTGTAGGTCAAAGAATACTGAACAACAGTTTATAAAGGCTGGAAATTCTTACTCTTGGAAATAATTTTATAGCCTAATGTACACCCTTATTGGGTTAGTCACAGGACCCCGAATCTCCTATCCTTATAGGAGAAGCCTAATTATAGTATTAACAAACTAAAATGGGTGTCTCGTTGGACATTCAGGTGCTGTAGGTCAAAGAATACTGAACAACAGTTTATAAAGGCTGGAAATTCTTACTCTTGGAAATAATTTTATAGCCTAATGTACACCCTTATTGGGTTAGTCACAGGACCCCGAATCTCCTATCCTTATAGGAGAAGCCTAATTATAGTATTAACAAACTAAAATGGGTGTCTCGTTGGACATTCAGGTGCTGTAGGTCAAAGAATACTGAACAACAGTTTATAAAGGCTGGAAATTCTTACTCTTGGAAATAATTTTATAGCCTAATGTACACCCTTATTGGGTTAGTCACAGGACCCCGAATCTCCTATCCTTATAGGAGAAGCCTAATTATAGTATTAACAAACTAAAATGGGTGTCTCGTTGGACATTCAGGTGCTGTAGGTCAAAGAATACTGAACAACAGTTTATAAAGGCTGGAAATTCTTACTCTTGGAAATAATTTTATAGCCTAATGTACACCCTTATTGGGTTAGTCACAGGACCCCGAATCTCCTATCCTTATAGGAGAAGCCTAATTATAGTATTAACAAACTAAAATGGGTGTCTCGTTGGACATTCAGGTGCTGTAGGTCAAAGAATACTGAACAACAGTTTATAAAGGCTGGAAATTCTTACTCTTGGAAATAATTTTATAGCCTAATGTACACCCTTATTGGGTTAGTCACAGGACCCCGAATCTCCTATCCTTATAGGAGAAGCCTAATTATAGTATTAACAAACTAAAATGGGTGTCTCGTTGGACATTCAGGTGCTGTAGGTCAAAGAATACTGAACAACAGTTTATAAAGGCTGGAAATTCTTACTCTTGGAAATAATTTTATAGCCTAATGTACACCCTTATTGGGTTAGTCACAGGACCCCGAATCTCCTATCCTTATAGGAGAAGCCTAATTATAGTATTAACAAACTAAAATGGGTGTCTCGTTGGACATTCAGGTGCTGTAGGTCAAAGAATACTGAACAACAGTTTATAAAGGCTGGAAATTCTTACTCTTGGAAATAATTTTATAGCCTAATGTACACCCTTATTGGGTTAGTCACAGGACCCCGAATCTCCTATCCTTATAGGAGAAGCCTAATTATAGTATTAACAAACTAAAATGGGTGTCTCGTTGGACATTCAGGTGCTGTAGGTCAAAGAATACTGAACAACAGTTTATAAAGGCTGGAAATTCTTACTCTTGGAAATAATTTTATAGCCTAATGTACACCCTTATTGGGTTAGTCACAGGACCCCGAATCTCCTATCCTTATAGGAGAAGCCTAATTATAGTATTAACAAACTAAAATGGGTGTCTCGTTGGACATTCAGGTGCTGTAGGTCAAAGAATACTGAACAACAGTTTATAAAGGCTGGAAATTCTTACTCTTGGAAATAATTTTATAGCCTAATGTACACCCTTATTGGGTTAGTCACAGGACCCCGAATCTCCTATCCTTATAGGAGAAGCCTAATTATAGTATTAACAAACTAAAATGGGTGTCTCGTTGGACATTCAGGTGCTGTAGGTCAAAGAATACTGAACAACAGTTTATAAAGGCTGGAAATTCTTACTCTTGGAAATAATTTTATAGCCTAATGTACACCCTTATTGGGTTAGTCACAGGACCCCGAATCTCCTATCCTTATAGGAGAAGCCTAATTATAGTATTAACAAACTAAAATGGGTGTCTCGTTGGACATTCAGGTGCTGTAGGTCAAAGAATACTGAACAACAGTTTATAAAGGCTGGAAATTCTTACTCTTGGAAATAATTTTATAGCCTAATGTACACCCTTATTGGGTTAGTCACAGGACCCCGAATCTCCTATCCTTATAGGAGAAGCCTAATTATAGTATTAACAAACTAAAATGGGTGTCTCGTTGGACATTCAGGTGCTGTAGGTCAAAGAATACTGAACAACAGTTTATAAAGGCTGGAAATTCTTACTCTTGGAAATAATTTTATAGCCTAATGTACACCCTTATTGGGTTAGTCACAGGACCCCGAATCTCCTATCCTTATAGGAGAAGCCTAATTATAGTATTAACAAACTAAAATGGGTGTCTCGTTGGACATTCAGGTGCTGTAGGTCAAAGAATACTGAACAACAGTTTATAAAGGCTGGAAATTCTTACTCTTGGAAATAATTTTATAGCCTAATGTACACCCTTATTGGGTTAGTCACAGGACCCCGAATCTCCTATCCTTATAGGAGAAGCCTAATTATAGTATTAACAAACTAAAATGGGTGTCTCGTTGGACATTCAGGTGCTGTAGGTCAAAGAATACTGAACAACAGTTTATAAAGGCTGGAAATTCTTACTCTTGGAAATAATTTTATAGCCTAATGTACACCCTTATTGGGTTAGTCACAGGACCCCGAATCTCCTATCCTTATAGGAGAAGCCTAATTATAGTATTAACAAACTAAAATGGGTGTCTCGTTGGACATTCAGGTGCTGTAGGTCAAAGAATACTGAACAACAGTTTATAAAGGCTGGAAATTCTTACTCTTGGAAATAATTTTATAGCCTAATGTACACCCTTATTGGGTTAGTCACAGGACCCCGAATCTCCTATCCTTATAGGAGAAGCCTAATTATAGTATTAACAAACTAAAATGGGTGTCTCGTTGGACATTCAGGTGCTGTAGGTCAAAGAATACTGAACAACAGTTTATAAAGGCTGGAAATTCTTACTCTTGGAAATAATTTTATAGCCTAATGTACACCCTTATTGGGTTAGTCACAGGACCCCGAATCTCCTATCCTTATAGGAGAAGCCTAATTATAGTATTAACAAACTAAAATGGGTGTCTCGTTGGACATTCAGGTGCTGTAGGTCAAAGAATACTGAACAACAGTTTATAAAGGCTGGAAATTCTTACTCTTGGAAATAATTTTATAGCCTAATGTACACCCTTATTGGGTTAGTCACAGGACCCCGAATCTCCTATCCTTATAGGAGAAGCCTAATTATAGTATTAACAAACTAAAATGGGTGTCTCGTTGGACATTCAGGTGCTGTAGGTCAAAGAATACTGAACAACAGTTTATAAAGGCTGGAAATTCTTACTCTTGGAAATAATTTTATAGCCTAATGTACACCCTTATTGGGTTAGTCACAGGACCCCGAATCTCCTATCCTTATAGGAGAAGCCTAATTATAGTATTAACAAACTAAAATGGGTGTCTCGTTGGACATTCAGGTGCTGTAGGTCAAAGAATACTGAACAACAGTTTATAAAGGCTGGAAATTCTTACTCTTGGAAATAATTTTATAGCCTAATGTACACCCTTATTGGGTTAGTCACAGGACCCCGAATCTCCTATCCTTATAGGAGAAGCCTAATTATAGTATTAACAAACTAAAATGGGTGTCTCGTTGGACATTCAGGTGCTGTAGGTCAAAGAATACTGAACAACAGTTTATAAAGGCTGGAAATTCTTACTCTTGGAAATAATTTTATAGCCTAATGTACACCCTTATTGGGTTAGTCACAGGACCCCGAATCTCCTATCCTTATAGGAGAAGCCTAATTATAGTATTAACAAACTAAAATGGGTGTCTCGTTGGACATTCAGGTGCTGTAGGTCAAAGAATACTGAACAACAGTTTATAAAGGCTGGAAATTCTTACTCTTGGAAATAATTTTATAGCCTAATGTACACCCTTATTGGGTTAGTCACAGGACCCCGAATCTCCTATCCTTATAGGAGAAGCCTAATTATAGTATTAACAAACTAAAATGGGTGTCTCGTTGGACATTCAGGTGCTGTAGGTCAAAGAATACTGAACAACAGTTTATAAAGGCTGGAAATTCTTACTCTTGGAAATAATTTTATAGCCTAATGTACACCCTTATTGGGTTAGTCACAGGACCCCGAATCTCCTATCCTTATAGGAGAAGCCTAATTATAGTATTAACAAACTAAAATGGGTGTCTCGTTGGACATTCAGGTGCTGTAGGTCAAAGAATACTGAACAACAGTTTATAAAGGCTGGAAATTCTTACTCTTGGAAATAATTTTATAGCCTAATGTACACCCTTATTGGGTTAGTCACAGGACCCCGAATCTCCTATCCTTATAGGAGAAGCCTAATTATAGTATTAACAAACTAAAATGGGTGTCTCGTTGGACATTCAGGTGCTGTAGGTCAAAGAATACTGAACAACAGTTTATAAAGGCTGGAAATTCTTACTCTTGGAAATAATTTTATAGCCTAATGTACACCCTTATTGGGTTAGTCACAGGACCCCGAATCTCCTATCCTTATAGGAGAAGCCTAATTATAGTATTAACAAACTAAAATGGGTGTCTCGTTGGACATTCAGGTGCTGTAGGTCAAAGAATACTGAACAACAGTTTATAAAGGCTGGAAATTCTTACTCTTGGAAATAATTTTATAGCCTAATGTACACCCTTATTGGGTTAGTCACAGGACCCCGAATCTCCTATCCTTATAGGAGAAGCCTAATTATAGTATTAACAAACTAAAATGGGTGTCTCGTTGGACATTCAGGTGCTGTAGGTCAAAGAATACTGAACAACAGTTTATAAAGGCTGGAAATTCTTACTCTTGGAAATAATTTTATAGCCTAATGTACACCCTTATTGGGTTAGTCACAGGACCCCGAATCTCCTATCCTTATAGGAGAAGCCTAATTATAGTATTAACAAACTAAAATGGGTGTCTCGTTGGACATTCAGGTGCTGTAGGTCAAAGAATACTGAACAACAGTTTATAAAGGCTGGAAATTCTTACTCTTGGAAATAATTTTATAGCCTAATGTACACCCTTATTGGGTTAGTCACAGGACCCCGAATCTCCTATCCTTATAGGAGAAGCCTAATTATAGTATTAACAAACTAAAATGGGTGTCTCGTTGGACATTCAGGTGCTGTAGGTCAAAGAATACTGAACAACAGTTTATAAAGGCTGGAAATTCTTACTCTTGGAAATAATTTTATAGCCTAATGTACACCCTTATTGGGTTAGTCACAGGACCCCGAATCTCCTATCCTTATAGGAGAAGCCTAATTATAGTATTAACAAACTAAAATGGGTGTCTCGTTGGACATTCAGGTGCTGTAGGTCAAAGAATACTGAACAACAGTTTATAAAGGCTGGAAATTCTTACTCTTGGAAATAATTTTATAGCCTAATGTACACCCTTATTGGGTTAGTCACAGGACCCCGAATCTCCTATCCTTATAGGAGAAGCCTAATTATAGTATTAACAAACTAAAATGGGTGTCTCGTTGGACATTCAGGTGCTGTAGGTCAAAGAATACTGAACAACAGTTTATAAAGGCTGGAAATTCTTACTCTTGGAAATAATTTTATAGCCTAATGTACACCCTTATTGGGTTAGTCACAGGACCCCGAATCTCCTATCCTTATAGGAGAAGCCTAATTATAGTATTAACAAACTAAAATGGGTGTCTCGTTGGACATTCAGGTGCTGTAGGTCAAAGAATACTGAACAACAGTTTATAAAGGCTGGAAATTCTTACTCTTGGAAATAATTTTATAGCCTAATGTACACCCTTATTGGGTTAGTCACAGGACCCCGAATCTCCTATCCTTATAGGAGAAGCCTAATTATAGTATTAACAAACTAAAATGGGTGTCTCGTTGGACATTCAGGTGCTGTAGGTCAAAGAATACTGAACAACAGTTTATAAAGGCTGGAAATTCTTACTCTTGGAAATAATTTTATAGCCTAATGTACACCCTTATTGGGTTAGTCACAGGACCCCGAATCTCCTATCCTTATAGGAGAAGCCTAATTATAGTATTAACAAACTAAAATGGGTGTCTCGTTGGACATTCAGGTGCTGTAGGTCAAAGAATACTGAACAACAGTTTATAAAGGCTGGAAATTCTTACTCTTGGAAATAATTTTATAGCCTAATGTACACCCTTATTGGGTTAGTCACAGGACCCCGAATCTCCTATCCTTATAGGAGAAGCCTAATTATAGTATTAACAAACTAAAATGGGTGTCTCGTTGGACATTCAGGTGCTGTAGGTCAAAGAATACTGAACAACAGTTTATAAAGGCTGGAAATTCTTACTCTTGGAAATAATTTTATAGCCTAATGTACACCCTTATTGGGTTAGTCACAGGACCCCGAATCTCCTATCCTTATAGGAGAAGCCTAATTATAGTATTAACAAACTAAAATGGGTGTCTCGTTGGACATTCAGGTGCTGTAGGTCAAAGAATACTGAACAACAGTTTATAAAGGCTGGAAATTCTTACTCTTGGAAATAATTTTATAGCCTAATGTACACCCTTATTGGGTTAGTCACAGGACCCCGAATCTCCTATCCTTATAGGAGAAGCCTAATTATAGTATTAACAAACTAAAATGGGTGTCTCGTTGGACATTCAGGTGCTGTAGGTCAAAGAATACTGAACAACAGTTTATAAAGGCTGGAAATTCTTACTCTTGGAAATAATTTTATAGCCTAATGTACACCCTTATTGGGTTAGTCACAGGACCCCGAATCTCCTATCCTTATAGGAGAAGCCTAATTATAGTATTAACAAACTAAAATGGGTGTCTCGTTGGACATTCAGGTGCTGTAGGTCAAAGAATACTGAACAACAGTTTATAAAGGCTGGAAATTCTTACTCTTGGAAATAATTTTATAGCCTAATGTACACCCTTATTGGGTTAGTCACAGGACCCCGAATCTCCTATCCTTATAGGAGAAGCCTAATTATAGTATTAACAAACTAAAATGGGTGTCTCGTTGGACATTCAGGTGCTGTAGGTCAAAGAATACTGAACAACAGTTTATAAAGGCTGGAAATTCTTACTCTTGGAAATAATTTTATAGCCTAATGTACACCCTTATTGGGTTAGTCACAGGACCCCGAATCTCCTATCCTTATAGGAGAAGCCTAATTATAGTATTAACAAACTAAAATGGGTGTCTCGTTGGACATTCAGGTGCTGTAGGTCAAAGAATACTGAACAACAGTTTATAAAGGCTGGAAATTCTTACTCTTGGAAATAATTTTATAGCCTAATGTACACCCTTATTGGGTTAGTCACAGGACCCCGAATCTCCTATCCTTATAGGAGAAGCCTAATTATAGTATTAACAAACTAAAATGGGTGTCTCGTTGGACATTCAGGTGCTGTAGGTCAAAGAATACTGAACAACAGTTTATAAAGGCTGGAAATTCTTACTCTTGGAAATAATTTTATAGCCTAATGTACACCCTTATTGGGTTAGTCACAGGACCCCGAATCTCCTATCCTTATAGGAGAAGCCTAATTATAGTATTAACAAACTAAAATGGGTGTCTCGTTGGACATTCAGGTGCTGTAGGTCAAAGAATACTGAACAACAGTTTATAAAGGCTGGAAATTCTTACTCTTGGAAATAATTTTATAGCCTAATGTACACCCTTATTGGGTTAGTCACAGGACCCCGAATCTCCTATCCTTATAGGAGAAGCCTAATTATAGTATTAACAAACTAAAATGGGTGTCTCGTTGGACATTCAGGTGCTGTAGGTCAAAGAATACTGAACAACAGTTTATAAAGGCTGGAAATTCTTACTCTTGGAAATAATTTTATAGCCTAATGTACACCCTTATTGGGTTAGTCACAGGACCCCGAATCTCCTATCCTTATAGGAGAAGCCTAATTATAGTATTAACAAACTAAAATGGGTGTCTCGTTGGACATTCAGGTGCTGTAGGTCAAAGAATACTGAACAACAGTTTATAAAGGCTGGAAATTCTTACTCTTGGAAATAATTTTATAGCCTAATGTACACCCTTATTGGGTTAGTCACAGGACCCCGAATCTCCTATCCTTATAGGAGAAGCCTAATTATAGTATTAACAAACTAAAATGGGTGTCTCGTTGGACATTCAGGTGCTGTAGGTCAAAGAATACTGAACAACAGTTTATAAAGGCTGGAAATTCTTACTCTTGGAAATAATTTTATAGCCTAATGTACACCCTTATTGGGTTAGTCACAGGACCCCGAATCTCCTATCCTTATAGGAGAAGCCTAATTATAGTATTAACAAACTAAAATGGGTGTCTCGTTGGACATTCAGGTGCTGTAGGTCAAAGAATACTGAACAACAGTTTATAAAGGCTGGAAATTCTTACTCTTGGAAATAATTTTATAGCCTAATGTACACCCTTATTGGGTTAGTCACAGGACCCCGAATCTCCTATCCTTATAGGAGAAGCCTAATTATAGTATTAACAAACTAAAATGGGTGTCTCGTTGGACATTCAGGTGCTGTAGGTCAAAGAATACTGAACAACAGTTTATAAAGGCTGGAAATTCTTACTCTTGGAAATAATTTTATAGCCTAATGTACACCCTTATTGGGTTAGTCACAGGACCCCGAATCTCCTATCCTTATAGGAGAAGCCTAATTATAGTATTAACAAACTAAAATGGGTGTCTCGTTGGACATTCAGGTGCTGTAGGTCAAAGAATACTGAACAACAGTTTATAAAGGCTGGAAATTCTTACTCTTGGAAATAATTTTATAGCCTAATGTACACCCTTATTGGGTTAGTCACAGGACCCCGAATCTCCTATCCTTATAGGAGAAGCCTAATTATAGTATTAACAAACTAAAATGGGTGTCTCGTTGGACATTCAGGTGCTGTAGGTCAAAGAATACTGAACAACAGTTTATAAAGGCTGGAAATTCTTACTCTTGGAAATAATTTTATAGCCTAATGTACACCCTTATTGGGTTAGTCACAGGACCCCGAATCTCCTATCCTTATAGGAGAAGCCTAATTATAGTATTAACAAACTAAAATGGGTGTCTCGTTGGACATTCAGGTGCTGTAGGTCAAAGAATACTGAACAACAGTTTATAAAGGCTGGAAATTCTTACTCTTGGAAATAATTTTATAGCCTAATGTACACCCTTATTGGGTTAGTCACAGGACCCCGAATCTCCTATCCTTATAGGAGAAGCCTAATTATAGTATTAACAAACTAAAATGGGTGTCTCGTTGGACATTCAGGTGCTGTAGGTCAAAGAATACTGAACAACAGTTTATAAAGGCTGGAAATTCTTACTCTTGGAAATAATTTTATAGCCTAATGTACACCCTTATTGGGTTAGTCACAGGACCCCGAATCTCCTATCCTTATAGGAGAAGCCTAATTATAGTATTAACAAACTAAAATGGGTGTCTCGTTGGACATTCAGGTGCTGTAGGTCAAAGAATACTGAACAACAGTTTATAAAGGCTGGAAATTCTTACTCTTGGAAATAATTTTATAGCCTAATGTACACCCTTATTGGGTTAGTCACAGGACCCCGAATCTCCTATCCTTATAGGAGAAGCCTAATTATAGTATTAACAAACTAAAATGGGTGTCTCGTTGGACATTCAGGTGTAGGTCAAAGAATACTGAACAACAGTTTATAAAGGCTGGAAATTCTTACTCTTGGAAATAATTTTATAGCCTAATGTACACCCTTATTGGGTTAGTCACAGGACCCCGAATCTCCTATCCTTATAGGAGAAGCCTAATTATAGTATTAACAAACTAAAATGGGTGTCTCGTTGGACATTCAGGTGCTGTAGGTCAAAGAATACTGAACAACAGTTTATAAAGGCTGGAAATTCTTACTCTTGGAAATAATTTTATAGCCTAATGTACACCCTTATTGGGTTAGTCACAGGACCCCGAATCTCCTATCCTTATAGGAGAAGCCTAATTATAGTATTAACAAACTAAAATGGGTGTCTCGTTGGACATTCAGGTGCTGTAGGTCAAAGAATACTGAACAACAGTTTATAAAGGCTGGAAATTCTTACTCTTGGAAATAATTTTATAGCCTAATGTACACCCTTATTGGGTTAGTCACAGGACCCCGAATCTCCTATCCTTATAGGAGAAGCCTAATTATAGTATTAACAAACTAAAATGGGTGTCTCGTTGGACATTCAGGTGCTGTAGGTCAAAGAATACTGAACAACAGTTTATAAAGGCTGGAAATTCTTACTCTTGGAAATAATTTTATAGCCTAATGTACACCCTTATTGGGTTAGTCACAGGACCCCGAATCTCCTATCCTTATAGGAGAAGCCTAATTATAGTATTAACAAACTAAAATGGGTGTCTCGTTGGACATTCAGGTGCTGTAGGTCAAAGAATACTGAACAACAGTTTATAAAGGCTGGAAATTCTTACTCTTGGAAATAATTTTATAGCCTAATGTACACCCTTATTGGGTTAGTCACAGGACCCCGAATCTCCTATCCTTATAGGAGAAGCCTAATTATAGTATTAACAAACTAAAATGGGTGTCTCGTTGGACATTCAGGTGCTGTAGGTCAAAGAATACTGAACAACAGTTTATAAAGGCTGGAAATTCTTACTCTTGGAAATAATTTTATAGCCTAATGTACACCCTTATTGGGTTAGTCACAGGACCCCGAATCTCCTATCCTTATAGGAGAAGCCTAATTATAGTATTAACAAACTAAAATGGGTGTCTCGTTGGACATTCAGGTGCTGTAGGTCAAAGAATACTGAACAACAGTTTATAAAGGCTGGAAATTCTTACTCTTGGAAATAATTTTATAGCCTAATGTACACCCTTATTGGGTTAGTCACAGGACCCCGAATCTCCTATCCTTATAGGAGAAGCCTAATTATAGTATTAACAAACTAAAATGGGTGTCTCGTTGGACATTCAGGTGCTGTAGGTCAAAGAATACTGAACAACAGTTTATAAAGGCTGGAAATTCTTACTCTTGGAAATAATTTTATAGCCTAATGTACACCCTTATTGGGTTAGTCACAGGACCCCGAATCTCCTATCCTTATAGGAGAAGCCTAATTATAGTATTAACAAACTAAAATGGGTGTCTCGTTGGACATTCAGGTGCTGTAGGTCAAAGAATACTGAACAACAGTTTATAAAGGCTGGAAATTCTTACTCTTGGAAATAATTTTATAGCCTAATGTACACCCTTATTGGGTTAGTCACAGGACCCCGAATCTCCTATCCTTATAGGAGAAGCCTAATTATAGTATTAACAAACTAAAATGGGTGTCTCGTTGGACATTCAGGTGCTGTAGGTCAAAGAATACTGAACAACAGTTTATAAAGGCTGGAAATTCTTACTCTTGGAAATAATTTTATAGCCTAATGTACACCCTTATTGGGTTAGTCACAGGACCCCGAATCTCCTATCCTTATAGGAGAAGCCTAATTATAGTATTAACAAACTAAAATGGGTGTCTCGTTGGACATTCAGGTGCTGTAGGTCAAAGAATACTGAACAACAGTTTATAAAGGCTGGAAATTCTTACTCTTGGAAATAATTTTATAGCCTAATGTACACCCTTATTGGGTTAGTCACAGGACCCCGAATCTCCTATCCTTATAGGAGAAGCCTAATTATAGTATTAACAAACTAAAATGGGTGTCTCGTTGGACATTCAGGTGCTGTAGGTCAAAGAATACTGAACAACAGTTTATAAAGGCTGGAAATTCTTACTCTTGGAAATAATTTTATAGCCTAATGTACACCCTTATTGGGTTAGTCACAGGACCCCGAATCTCCTATCCTTATAGGAGAAGCCTAATTATAGTATTAACAAACTAAAATGGGTGTCTCGTTGGACATTCAGGTGCTGTAGGTCAAAGAATACTGAACAACAGTTTATAAAGGCTGGAAATTCTTACTCTTGGAAATAATTTTATAGCCTAATGTACACCCTTATTGGGTTAGTCACAGGACCCCGAATCTCCTATCCTTATAGGAGAAGCCTAATTATAGTATTAACAAACTAAAATGGGTGTCTCGTTGGACATTCAGGTGCTGTAGGTCAAAGAATACTGAACAACAGTTTATAAAGGCTGGAAATTCTTACTCTTGGAAATAATTTTATAGCCTAATGTACACCCTTATTGGGTTAGTCACAGGACCCCGAATCTCCTATCCTTATAGGAGAAGCCTAATTATAGTATTAACAAACTAAAATGGGTGTCTCGTTGGACATTCAGGTGCTGTAGGTCAAAGAATACTGAACAACAGTTTATAAAGGCTGGAAATTCTTACTCTTGGAAATAATTTTATAGCCTAATGTACACCCTTATTGGGTTAGTCACAGGACCCCGAATCTCCTATCCTTATAGGAGAAGCCTAATTATAGTATTAACAAACTAAAATGGGTGTCTCGTTGGACATTCAGGTGCTGTAGGTCAAAGAATACTGAACAACAGTTTATAAAGGCTGGAAATTCTTACTCTTGGAAATAATTTTATAGCCTAATGTACACCCTTATTGGGTTAGTCACAGGACCCCGAATCTCCTATCCTTATAGGAGAAGCCTAATTATAGTATTAACAAACTAAAATGGGTGTCTCGTTGGACATTCAGGTGCTGTAGGTCAAAGAATACTGAACAACAGTTTATAAAGGCTGGAAATTCTTACTCTTGGAAATAATTTTATAGCCTAATGTACACCCTTATTGGGTTAGTCACAGGACCCCGAATCTCCTATCCTTATAGGAGAAGCCTAATTATAGTATTAACAAACTAAAATGGGTGTCTCGTTGGACATTCAGGTGCTGTAGGTCAAAGAATACTGAACAACAGTTTATAAAGGCTGGAAATTCTTACTCTTGGAAATAATTTTATAGCCTAATGTACACCCTTATTGGGTTAGTCACAGGACCCCGAATCTCCTATCCTTATAGGAGAAGCCTAATTATAGTATTAACAAACTAAAATGGGTGTCTCGTTGGACATTCAGGTGCTGTAGGTCAAAGAATACTGAACAACAGTTTATAAAGGCTGGAAATTCTTACTCTTGGAAATAATTTTATAGCCTAATGTACACCCTTATTGGGTTAGTCACAGGACCCCGAATCTCCTATCCTTATAGGAGAAGCCTAATTATAGTATTAACAAACTAAAATGGGTGTCTCGTTGGACATTCAGGTGCTGTAGGTCAAAGAATACTGAACAACAGTTTATAAAGGCTGGAAATTCTTACTCTTGGAAATAATTTTATAGCCTAATGTACACCCTTATTGGGTTAGTCACAGGACCCCGAATCTCCTATCCTTATAGGAGAAGCCTAATTATAGTATTAACAAACTAAAATGGGTGTCTCGTTGGACATTCAGGTGCTGTAGGTCAAAGAATACTGAACAACAGTTTATAAAGGCTGGAAATTCTTACTCTTGGAAATAATTTTATAGCCTAATGTACACCCTTATTGGGTTAGTCACAGGACCCCGAATCTCCTATCCTTATAGGAGAAGCCTAATTATAGTATTAACAAACTAAAATGGGTGTCTCGTTGGACATTCAGGTGCTGTAGGTCAAAGAATACTGAACAACAGTTTATAAAGGCTGGAAATTCTTACTCTTGGAAATAATTTTATAGCCTAATGTACACCCTTATTGGGTTAGTCACAGGACCCCGAATCTCCTATCCTTATAGGAGAAGCCTAATTATAGTATTAACAAACTAAAATGGGTGTCTCGTTGGACATTCAGGTGCTGTAGGTCAAAGAATACTGAACAACAGTTTATAAAGGCTGGAAATTCTTACTCTTGGAAATAATTTTATAGCCTAATGTACACCCTTATTGGGTTAGTCACAGGACCCCGAATCTCCTATCCTTATAGGAGAAGCCTAATTATAGTATTAACAAACTAAAATGGGTGTCTCGTTGGACATTCAGGTGCTGTAGGTCAAAGAATACTGAACAACAGTTTATAAAGGCTGGAAATTCTTACTCTTGGAAATAATTTTATAGCCTAATGTACACCCTTATTGGGTTAGTCACAGGACCCCGAATCTCCTATCCTTATAGGAGAAGCCTAATTATAGTATTAACAAACTAAAATGGGTGTCTCGTTGGACATTCAGGTGCTGTAGGTCAAAGAATACTGAACAACAGTTTATAAAGGCTGGAAATTCTTACTCTTGGAAATAATTTTATAGCCTAATGTACACCCTTATTGGGTTAGTCACAGGACCCCGAATCTCCTATCCTTATAGGAGAAGCCTAATTATAGTATTAACAAACTAAAATGGGTGTCTCGTTGGACATTCAGGTGCTGTAGGTCAAAGAATACTGAACAACAGTTTATAAAGGCTGGAAATTCTTACTCTTGGAAATAATTTTATAGCCTAATGTACACCCTTATTGGGTTAGTCACAGGACCCCGAATCTCCTATCCTTATAGGAGAAGCCTAATTATAGTATTAACAAACTAAAATGGGTGTCTCGTTGGACATTCAGGTGCTGTAGGTCAAAGAATACTGAACAACAGTTTATAAAGGCTGGAAATTCTTACTCTTGGAAATAATTTTATAGCCTAATGTACACCCTTATTGGGTTAGTCACAGGACCCCGAATCTCCTATCCTTATAGGAGAAGCCTAATTATAGTATTAACAAACTAAAATGGGTGTCTCGTTGGACATTCAGGTGCTGTAGGTCAAAGAATACTGAACAACAGTTTATAAAGGCTGGAAATTCTTACTCTTGGAAATAATTTTATAGCCTAATGTACACCCTTATTGGGTTAGTCACAGGACCCCGAATCTCCTATCCTTATAGGAGAAGCCTAATTATAGTATTAACAAACTAAAATGGGTGTCTCGTTGGACATTCAGGTGCTGTAGGTCAAAGAATACTGAACAACAGTTTATAAAGGCTGGAAATTCTTACTCTTGGAAATAATTTTATAGCCTAATGTACACCCTTATTGGGTTAGTCACAGGACCCCGAATCTCCTATCCTTATAGGAGAAGCCTAATTATAGTATTAACAAACTAAAATGGGTGTCTCGTTGGACATTCAGGTGCTGTAGGTCAAAGAATACTGAACAACAGTTTATAAAGGCTGGAAATTCTTACTCTTGGAAATAATTTTATAGCCTAATGTACACCCTTATTGGGTTAGTCACAGGACCCCGAATCTCCTATCCTTATAGGAGAAGCCTAATTATAGTATTAACAAACTAAAATGGGTGTCTCGTTGGACATTCAGGTGCTGTAGGTCAAAGAATACTGAACAACAGTTTATAAAGGCTGGAAATTCTTACTCTTGGAAATAATTTTATAGCCTAATGTACACCCTTATTGGGTTAGTCACAGGACCCCGAATCTCCTATCCTTATAGGAGAAGCCTAATTATAGTATTAACAAACTAAAATGGGTGTCTCGTTGGACATTCAGGTGCTGTAGGTCAAAGAATACTGAACAACAGTTTATAAAGGCTGGAAATTCTTACTCTTGGAAATAATTTTATAGCCTAATGTACACCCTTATTGGGTTAGTCACAGGACCCCGAATCTCCTATCCTTATAGGAGAAGCCTAATTATAGTATTAACAAACTAAAATGGGTGTCTCGTTGGACATTCAGGTGCTGTAGGTCAAAGAATACTGAACAACAGTTTATAAAGGCTGGAAATTCTTACTCTTGGAAATAATTTTATAGCCTAATGTACACCCTTATTGGGTTAGTCACAGGACCCCGAATCTCCTATCCTTATAGGAGAAGCCTAATTATAGTATTAACAAACTAAAATGGGTGTCTCGTTGGACATTCAGGTGCTGTAGGTCAAAGAATACTGAACAACAGTTTATAAAGGCTGGAAATTCTTACTCTTGGAAATAATTTTATAGCCTAATGTACACCCTTATTGGGTTAGTCACAGGACCCCGAATCTCCTATCCTTATAGGAGAAGCCTAATTATAGTATTAACAAACTAAAATGGGTGTCTCGTTGGACATTCAGGTGCTGTAGGTCAAAGAATACTGAACAACAGTTTATAAAGGCTGGAAATTCTTACTCTTGGAAATAATTTTATAGCCTAATGTACACCCTTATTGGGTTAGTCACAGGACCCCGAATCTCCTATCCTTATAGGAGAAGCCTAATTATAGTATTAACAAACTAAAATGGGTGTCTCGTTGGACATTCAGGTGCTGTAGGTCAAAGAATACTGAACAACAGTTTATAAAGGCTGGAAATTCTTACTCTTGGAAATAATTTTATAGCCTAATGTACACCCTTATTGGGTTAGTCACAGGACCCCGAATCTCCTATCCTTATAGGAGAAGCCTAATTATAGTATTAACAAACTAAAATGGGTGTCTCGTTGGACATTCAGGTGCTGTAGGTCAAAGAATACTGAACAACAGTTTATAAAGGCTGGAAATTCTTACTCTTGGAAATAATTTTATAGCCTAATGTACACCCTTATTGGGTTAGTCACAGGACCCCGAATCTCCTATCCTTATAGGAGAAGCCTAATTATAGTATTAACAAACTAAAATGGGTGTCTCGTTGGACATTCAGGTGCTGTAGGTCAAAGAATACTGAACAACAGTTTATAAAGGCTGGAAATTCTTACTCTTGGAAATAATTTTATAGCCTAATGTACACCCTTATTGGGTTAGTCACAGGACCCCGAATCTCCTATCCTTATAGGAGAAGCCTAATTATAGTATTAACAAACTAAAATGGGTGTCTCGTTGGACATTCAGGTGCTGTAGGTCAAAGAATACTGAACAACAGTTTATAAAGGCTGGAAATTCTTACTCTTGGAAATAATTTTATAGCCTAATGTACACCCTTATTGGGTTAGTCACAGGACCCCGAATCTCCTATCCTTATAGGAGAAGCCTAATTATAGTATTAACAAACTAAAATGGGTGTCTCGTTGGACATTCAGGTGCTGTAGGTCAAAGAATACTGAACAACAGTTTATAAAGGCTGGAAATTCTTACTCTTGGAAATAATTTTATAGCCTAATGTACACCCTTATTGGGTTAGTCACAGGACCCCGAATCTCCTATCCTTATAGGAGAAGCCTAATTATAGTATTAACAAACTAAAATGGGTGTCTCGTTGGACATTCAGGTGGTGTAGGTCAAAGAATACTGAACAACAGTTTATAAAGGCTGGAAATTCTTACTCTTGGAAATAATTTTATAGCCTAATGTACACCCTTATTGGGTTAGTCACAGGACCCCGAATCTCCTATCCTTATAGGAGAAGCCTAATTATAGTATTAACAAACTAAAATGGGTGTCTCGTTGGACATTCAGGTGCTGTAGGTCAAAGAATACTGAACAACAGTTTATAAAGGCTGGAAATTCTTACTCTTGGAAATAATTTTATAGCCTAATGTACACCCTTATTGGGTTAGTCACAGGACCCCGAATCTCCTATCCTTATAGGAGAAGCCTAATTATAGTATTAACAAACTAAAATGGGTGTCTCGTTGGACATTCAGGTGCTGTAGGTCAAAGAATACTGAACAACAGTTTATAAAGGCTGGAAATTCTTACTCTTGGAAATAATTTTATAGCCTAATGTACACCCTTATTGGGTTAGTCACAGGACCCCGAATCTCCTATCCTTATAGGAGAAGCCTAATTATAGTATTAACAAACTAAAATGGGTGTCTCGTTGGACATTCAGGTGCTGTAGGTCAAAGAATACTGAACAACAGTTTATAAAGGCTGGAAATTCTTACTCTTGGAAATAATTTTATAGCCTAATGTACACCCTTATTGGGTTAGTCACAGGACCCCGAATCTCCTATCCTTATAGGAGAAGCCTAATTATAGTATTAACAAACTAAAATGGGTGTCTCGTTGGACATTCAGGTGCTGTAGGTCAAAGAATACTGAACAACAGTTTATAAAGGCTGGAAATTCTTACTCTTGGAAATAATTTTATAGCCTAATGTACACCCTTATTGGGTTAGTCACAGGACCCCGAATCTCCTATCCTTATAGGAGAAGCCTAATTATAGTATTAACAAACTAAAATGGGTGTCTCGTTGGACATTCAGGTGCTGTAGGTCAAAGAATACTGAACAACAGTTTATAAAGGCTGGAAATTCTTACTCTTGGAAATAATTTTATAGCCTAATGTACACCCTTATTGGGTTAGTCACAGGACCCCGAATCTCCTATCCTTATAGGAGAAGCCTAATTATAGTATTAACAAACTAAAATGGGTGTCTCGTTGGACATTCAGGTGGTGTAGGTCAAAGAATACTGAACAACAGTTTATAAAGGCTGGAAATTCTTACTCTTGGAAATAATTTTATAGCCTAATGTACACCCTTATTGGGTTAGTCACAGGACCCCGAATCTCCTATCCTTATAGGAGAAGCCTAATTATAGTATTAACAAACTAAAATGGGTGTCTCGTTGGACATTCAGGTGCTGTAGGTCAAAGAATACTGAACAACAGTTTATAAAGGCTGGAAATTCTTACTCTTGGAAATAATTTTATAGCCTAATGTACACCCTTATTGGGTTAGTCACAGGACCCCGAATCTCCTATCCTTATAGGAGAAGCCTAATTATAGTATTAACAAACTAAAATGGGTGTCTCGTTGGACATTCAGGTGCTGTAGGTCAAAGAATACTGAACAACAGTTTATAAAGGCTGGAAATTCTTACTCTTGGAAATAATTTTATAGCCTAATGTACACCCTTATTGGGTTAGTCACAGGACCCCGAATCTCCTATCCTTATAGGAGAAGCCTAATTATAGTATTAACAAACTAAAATGGGTGTCTCGTTGGACATTCAGGTGCTGTAGGTCAAAGAATACTGAACAACAGTTTATAAAGGCTGGAAATTCTTACTCTTGGAAATAATTTTATAGCCTAATGTACACCCTTATTGGGTTAGTCACAGGACCCCGAATCTCCTATCCTTATAGGAGAAGCCTAATTATAGTATTAACAAACTAAAATGGGTGTCTCGTTGGACATTCAGGTGGTGTAGGTCAAAGAATACTGAACAACAGTTTATAAAGGCTGGAAATTCTTACTCTTGGAAATAATTTTATAGCCTAATGTACACCCTTATTGGGTTAGTCACAGGACCCCGAATCTCCTATCCTTATAGGAGAAGCCTAATTATAGTATTAACAAACTAAAATGGGTGTCTCGTTGGACATTCAGGTGCTGTAGGTCAAAGAATACTGAACAACAGTTTATAAAGGCTGGAAATTCTTACTCTTGGAAATAATTTTATAGCCTAATGTACACCCTTATTGGGTTAGTCACAGGACCCCGAATCTCCTATCCTTATAGGAGAAGCCTAATTATAGTATTAACAAACTAAAATGGGTGTCTCGTTGGACATTCAGGTGCTGTAGGTCAAAGAATACTGAACAACAGTTTATAAAGGCTGGAAATTCTTACTCTTGGAAATAATTTTATAGCCTAATGTACACCCTTATTGGGTTAGTCACAGGACCCCGAATCTCCTATCCTTATAGGAGAAGCCTAATTATAGTATTAACAAACTAAAATGGGTGTCTCGTTGGACATTCAGGTGCTTTAGGTCAAAGAATACTGAACAACAGTTTATAAAGGCTGGAAATTCTTACTCTTGGAAATAATTTTATAGCCTAATGTACACCCTTATTGGGTTAGTCACAGGACCCCGAATCTCCTATCCTTATAGGAGAAGCCTAATTATAGTATTAACAAACTAAAATGGGTGTCTCGTTGGACATTCAGGTGCTTTAGGTCAAAGAATACTGAACAACAGTTTATAAAGGCTGGAAATTCTTACTCTTGGAAATAATTTTATAGCCTAATGTACACCCTTATTGGGTTAGTCACAGGACCCCGAATCTCCTATCCTTATAGGAGAAGCCTAATTATAGTATTAACAAACTAAAATGGGTGTCTCGTTGGACATTCAGGTGCTTTAGGTCAAAGAATACTGAACAACAGTTTATAAAGGCTGGAAATTCTTACTCTTGGAAATAATTTTATAGCCTAATGTACACCCTTATTGGGTTAGTCACAGGACCCCGAATCTCCTATCCTTATAGGAGAAGCCTAATTATAGTATTAACAAACTAAAATGGGTGTCTCGTTGGACATTCAGGTGCTGTAGGTCAAAGAATACTGAACAACAGTTTATAAAGGCTGGAAATTCTTACTCTTGGAAATAATTTCATAGCCTAATGTACACCCTTATTGGGTTAGTCATAGGACCCCGAATCTCCTATCCTTATAGGAGAAGCCTAATTATAGTATTAACAAACTAAAATGGGTGTCTCGTTGGACATTCAGGTGCTTTAGGTCAAAGAATACTGAACAACAGTTTATAAAGGCTGGAAATTCTTACTCTTGGAAATAATTTTATAGCCTAATGTACACCCTTATTGGGTTAGTCACAGGACCCCGAATCTCCTATCCTTATAGGAGAAGCCTAATTATAGTATTAACAAACTAAAATGGGTGTCTCGTTGGACATTCAGGTGGTGTAGGTCAAAGAATACTGAACAACAGTTTATAAAGGCTGGAAATTCTTTCTCTTGGAAATAATTTTATAGCCTAATGTACACCCTTATTGGGTTAGTCACAGGACCCCGAATCTCCTATCCTTATAGGAGAAGCCTAATTATAGTATTAACAAACTAAAATGGGTGTCTCGTTGGACATTCAGGTGCTTTAGGTCAAAGAATACTGAACAACAGTTTATAAAGGCTGGAAATTCTTACTCTTGGAAATAATTTTATAGCCTAATGTACACCCTTATTGGGTTAGTCACAGGACCCCGAATCTCCTATCCTTATAGGAGAAGCCTAATTATAGTATTAACAAACTAAAATGGGTGGCTCGTTGGACATTCAGGTGGTGTAGGTCAAAGAATACTGAACAACAGTTTATAAAGGCTGGAAATTCTTTCTCTTGGAAATAATTTTATAGCCTACTGTACACCCTTATTGGGTTAGTCACAGGACCCCGAATCTCCTATCCTTATAGGAGAAGCCTAATTATAGTATTAACAAACTAAAATGGGTGTCTCGTTGGACATTCAGGTGCTTTAGGTCAAAGAATACTGAACAACAGTTTATAAAGGCTGGAAATTCTTACTCTTGGAAATAATTTTATAGCCTAATGTACACCCTTATTGGGTTAGTCACAGGACCCCGAATCTCCTATCCTTATAGGAGAAGCCTAATTATAGTATTAACAAACTAAAATGGGTGTCTCGTTGGACATTCAGGTGCTTTAGGTCAAAGAATACTGAACAACAGTTTATAAAGGCTGGAAATTCTTACTCTTGGAAATAATTTCATAGCCTAATGTACACCCTTATTGGGTTAGTCATAGGACCCCGAATCTCCTATCCTTATAGGAGAAGCCTAATTATAGTATTAACAAACTAAAATGGGTGTCTCGTTGGACATTCAGGTGCTTTAGGTCAAAGAATACTGAACAACAGTTTATAAAGGCTGGAAATTCTTACTCTTGGAAATAATTTTATAGCCTAATGTACACCCTTATTGGGTTAGTCACAGGACCCCGAATCTCCTATCCTTATAGGACAAGCCTAATTATAGTATTAACAAACTAAAATGGGTGTCACGTTGGACATTCAGGTGCTTTAGGTCAAAGAATACTGAACAACAGTTTATAAAGGCTGGAAATTCTTACTCTTGGAAATAATTTTATAGCCTAATGTACACCCTTATTGGGTTAGTCACAGGACCCCGAATCTCCTATCCTTATAGTAGAAGCCTAATTATAGTATTAACAAACTAAAATGGGTGTCTCGTTGGACATTCAGGTGCTTTAGGTCAAAGAATACTGAACAACAGTTTATAAAGGCTGGAAATTCTTACTCTTGGAAATAATTTCATAGCCTAATGTACACCCTTATTGGGTTAGTCATAGGACCCCGAATCTCCTATCCTTATAGGAGAAGCCTAATTATAGTATTAACAAACTAAAATGGGTGTCTCGTTGGACATTCAGGTGCTTTAGGTCAAAGAATACTGAACAACAGTTTATAAAGGCTGGAAATTCTTACTCTTGGAAATAATTTTATAGCCTAATGTACACCCTTATTGGGTTAGTCACAGGACCCCGAATCTCCTATCCTTATAGGAGAAGCCTAATTATAGTATTAACAAACTAAAATGGGTGGCTCGTTGGACATTCAGGTGGTGTAGGTCAAAGAATACTGAACAACAGTTTATAAAGGCTGGAAATTCTTTCTCTTGGAAATAATTTTATAGCCTACTGTACACCCTTATTGGGTTAGTCATAGGACCCCGAATCTCCTATCCTTATAGGAGAAGCCTAATTATAGTATTAACAAACTAAAATGGGTGTCTCGTTGGACATTCAGGTGCTTTAGGTCAAAGAATACTGAACAACAGTTTATAAAGGCTGGAAATTCTTACTCTTGGAAATAATTTTATAGCCTAATGTACACCCTTATTGGGTTAGTCACAGGACCCCGAATCTCCTATCCTTATAGGAGAAGCCTAATTATAGTATTAACAAACTAAAATGGGTGGCTCGTTGGACATTCAGGTGGTGTAGGTCAAAGAATACTGAACAACAGTTTATAAAGGCTGGAAATTCTTACTCTTGGAAATAATTTTATAGCCTAATGTACACCCTTATTGGGTTAGTCATAGGACCCCGAATCTCCTATCCTTATAGGAGAAGCCTAATTATAGTATTAAACAAACTAAAATGGGTGTCTCGTTGGACATTCAGGTGGTGTAGGTCAAAGAATACTGAACAACAGTTTATAAAGGCTGGAAATTCTTACTCTTGGAAATAATTTTATAGCCTAATGTACACCCTTATTGGGTTAGTCACAGGACCCCGAATCTCCTTGTTGGGCCATGTTATTAGAGGTTTGCGTTTGACTTGGGCTTGTTAGTATTATTGTGTTAGTTAGATTTCGGCCCAAGAGATCCATGTAACATGACCGCCCTATATTCATATAAATAGGGGTTTACTTAGTTGTTTTGGGGTTGCTAGTCGATTGTTCTTTTGCTTTGTTATTCTCTGCTAGTAGGTGTACCAGACGGTTCATTGAAACCGTGTGCACTTGATCAATAAAATCATTCTATTCAAAGTCTCTTTCTTGTTCTTCACCATTCAATCTTGTTTTCCGCACTTGATTGTTTGTTTGATACCCGTAGAGAAGATCTTGGACTTACAATTGGTATCAGAGCCTAAGTAGTCTTACGAAGGCTCGGTTCGGTATCAAAAAGAAGAAGATCAAGGAAGGTTTCATCGCAAAAAAGGTTGTTTTTATTTCTTTTATTGGTCTAAATATTATGTGTTATGGCTAACCTTCTGTGCTAATCGTGTTCTTTTTCTGTTGGTCATGTGTTGTTTTTCTGTTCATAGTTTGATCAGTGTGTTTCTTATTTTTCTTCGCACAAAATCTTCAAAGAAAATACAGTTTGATCCATTCTGATGCGAAGTCAAACGTGTTTCCTAAAATTAAGGAGATAATAAATTTTTTTTAAAAAGGGAAGTATTTTTATAACTTTATCTCTTTATTTTTCGAAAAAATAGGGAAAGTTTGTTGCTCATTTTGTGCAGGTTACCATATCAACTCAGGAAGCTGTGTCCGACCTCAGGAAGGCTGTGTCCGACCTCTCTGATTGTGTCCGACCTCAGGAAACTGTGTCCGACCTCAGGAAGGCTGTGTCCGACCTCTCTGATTGTGTCCGACCTCAAGGAGCTGTGTCCGACCTCACACTCTGTGTCCGACTTAAAGCTGTGTCCGACCTCACAACTTTGTGTCCGACCTCACATCCTGTGTCCGACTTCAAGCTGTGTCCAACCTCACAACTTTGTGTCCGACCTCACACCCTGTGTCCGACTTCAAGCTGTGTCCGACCTCAGAACATTGTATCCGATCTTACACCCTGTGTCCGACCTCAAACTGTGTCCGATCCTACATTGTGTCCGACCATCTCATTAAACTGTGTACGAGTTACATATTGCTCCAATTAAATTTTACAGGACATTAACAAACGTTGGACTGGAACTCGGACTCTCTAAGATTGCTTTATAAATCTTAAAACAGAACTAATAAATTTGAGGCTTCTTTTCAGAAATGGACCAAATTGTTAATCAGGGAATTTTAAGTGGAATGCATACTGATCAACTACTTGTAGCTGCACAAGTAGACAAAGCCATGGAATCTGTCATTGGCACCCATCAGAAAATCCCTGTTCTTCAACTCGGAATGTCTTATTCTGAGTGGAAGTTCAGGTTCATTCAAGTCATGAAGATAAAAGATGCAAAAGCTCTCAGATCTATTCTAAATGGACCTTGTGTGATTACCTACGTGGTAAATGAAATAACTGGAATCACTGCTATCAAACCAAAGAGCATGTACACTGATGAAGATCATGAAAGGACTGATGTTGATGATAGGGCTATTGCTTATCTTCATCAAGGACTCTCACCTGAAGTATCAATTGGAGTTCGTGACAATGCTACTGCAAAAGAACTTTGGGAAGCTCTTGAGAATTTGTATGAAGGGAACGAAGAGATGAAGGAAAGCAGGAGGGAGATGCTGAGTCAGAAGTTTAACGCTTTCAATCACATTCCGGGAGAATCACTTGAAAGTCAGATACAACGTTTCGTGGCCTTAGTGAGTGAAATGAAAGCAAATGATATGGTAGTAGACAACTCCGTCATGAATAAAAAGCTGCTCAATACTCTTCCAAGAAGTTGGGATTCAAATGTCACCCTCATCAAGAGAACTAAAGATCTAGCAAGACTCACTCTTTCTGAGACCATCTCATTAATCAAGTCCTATGACCTTGATGACAGACAGCGTTACATGACTCAAACTGCTAGTTACAACAATGCCATCATTGCAACTCCCAGCAATGCTTTAATTTCTCAGCCAGAAACTCAACGGCCATCACTGTACTCTTATCCAGCAAGTGGGTCCTCGTATCCACCCATGTTTGCCCCTAGTGCCTCAAAAGGGTCAACTGTGCTCCCTTCTTCTGCAACCACCACTGCTGGATCTTCGTCATCTGCTCCACCCCCAGCTACATCTATGGCAGCAAAAATTCCCAAGGAACTTGAAAGTAACCTAGGATTATTTGCTGGATTTATGAACTGTTATAATGCATTTCTGACAGGCCAACTCACTTCAAAAGATGTTGGAGCATGTGATTTAAATGACGTTAATCAAGATGATATTGAAGAGATGGATCTGACGTGGCAGATAGCTATGGTTTGCACAGAGCCAACAAGTTTGTGAAGAAGACTGGTAGAAACGTGTGGGCCAACAAGGAAACTAGGTTGGGACAAGATGAGATGCGCTGTTAGTATTATTGGTCAGTTTGCTTGAGTGCCCAAGAGAAGAAGGTAAAATTCTACCCTAGCTTCGTATAAATACTGCTCACCTAACTCAATCGGCGCCTGCACACACTAGAACTGAGTCCTCTAACTCTAGCCAAGCCAGGTGCTATCAGGAGGTGGATGGGATTGGTCTTCTCAGATGGCAGATCTTAAAATTGTTGAAGATACAGTGTATAAGGCTGTTCTTCACCATTGGATCTTGTTTTCCATCCAGCTGAGGTACATTCTGAAATTTTAGCTGAATCATGCTGCACTGAAAGGTGCAAACTCAAAATAAAAGGTTTTAGGGAAGAAACTCTCTCCGCATTCAAACAGCTTGAATATGAGAAAATGGCCTCTTGGGACATTAAAAAGAAATTCAACTCTTTTATTGGTCTAAATAAATGTGTTATGGCTAACCTTCTGTGCTAAGCGTGTTAAATTTCTGTTGGTCATCAAACGACTTTCTGATAGTTTGATCAGTGTGTTTCTTATTTTTCTTCACAAAATTTCAAATGCAGATTTTCACTTTAAAAAATTCTGATGCGAAGTCAAAGTGATCCTACCCAGTTAAGGAGACCAAAGGACTTGAGGAAAAAGGGAATTGGATTTTTATACCTTTATCTCTTTATTCTTCAAAAAAAATAGGAAGAACTATTGGCTCTTCCTTTGAAAGGATATGGTACCAATAGAAGAGCCAACTATTCGACCATCAAGGGATCAAATTGTTACTAAACCTGCATCGATCCCAATTAGAATCTCTAAACCTCAGGAAACATTCTAAACCAGAGATGGCTCCATCAAAAACCTTTGTCAAATCTCAGGATGCTTCAAAGCAGACTGAGACCTTAAATTTTGAGAAAAATAAAGAGGTGGACAGAGTTTTTGAGGTTAGCAAAGATGTGTCCATCCTCACATCCTGTGTCCGACTTCAAGCTGTGTTCCGAACTCACAACTTTGTGTCCGACCTCACACCCTGTGTCCGACTTCAAGCTGTGTCCGACCTCAAACATTGTGTCCGATCTTACACCCTGTGTCCGACCTCAAACTGTGTCCGATCCTACATTGTGTCCGACCATCTCATTAAACTGTGTACGAGTTCATATTGCTCCAATTAAACTTTACAGGACATTAACAAACGTTGGACTGGAACTCGGACTCTCTAAATTGCTTTATAAATCTTAAAACAGAACTAATAAATTTGAGGCTTCTTTTCAGAAATGGACCAAATTGTTAATCAGGGAATTTTAAGTGGAATGCATACTGATCAACTACTTGTAGCTGCACAAGTAGACAAAGCCATGGAATCTGTCATTGGCACCCATCAGAAAATCCCTGTTCTTCAACTCGGAATGTCTTATTCTGAGTGGAAGTTCAGGTTCATTCAAGTCATGAAGATTAAAGATGCAAAAGCTCTCAGATCTATTCTAAATGGACCTTGTGTGATTACCTACGTGGTAAATGAAATAACTGGAATCACTGCTATCAAACCAAAGAGCATGTACACTGATGAAGATCATGAAAGGACTGATGTTGATGAAAGGGCAATTGCTTTCTTCATCAAGGACTCTCACCTGAAGTATCAATTGGAGTTCGTGACAATGCCACTGCAAAAGAACTTTGGGAAGCTCTTGAGAATCTGTATGAAGGAACGAAGAAATGAAGGAAAGCAGGAGGGAGATGCTGAGTCAGAAGTTTAACGCTTTCAATCACATTCCGGGAGAATCACTTGAAAGTCAGATACAACGTTTCGTGGCCTTAGTGAGTGAAATGAAAGCAAATGATATGGTAGTAGACAACTCCGTCATGAATAAAAAGCTGCTCAATACTCTTCCAAGAAGTTGGGATTCAAATGTCACCCTCATCAAGAGAACTAAAGATCTAGCAAGACTCACTCTTTCTGAGACCATCTCATTAATCAAGTCCTATGACCTTGATGACAGACAGCGTTACATGACTCAAACTGCTAGTTACAACAATGCCATCATTGCAACTCCCAGCAATGCTTTAATTTCTCAGCAAGAAACTCAACGGCCATCACTGTACTCTTATCCAGCAAGTGGGTCCTCGTATCCACCCATGTTTGCCCCTAGTGCCTCAAAAGGGTCAACTGTGCTCCCTTCTTCTGCAACCACCACTGCTGGATCTTCGTCATCTGCTCCACCTCCAGCTACATCTATGGCAGCAAAAATTCCCAAGGAGCTTGAAAGTAACCTAGGATTATTTGCTGGATTTATGAACTGTTATAATGCATTTCTGACAGGTCAACTCACTTCAAAAGATGTTGGAGCATGTGATTTAAATGACGTTAATCAAGATGATATTGAAGAGATGGATCTGACTTGGCAGATAGCTATGGTTGTGCATAGAGCCAACAAGTTTGTGAAGAAGACTGGTAGAAACGTGTGGGAAAACCCAACAAGGAAACTAGGTTGGGACAAGATGAAGATGCGCTGTTACAACTGCGATGAACTTGGTCATTTTGCTCGTGAGTGCACCAAACCAAAGAAAGAAGGAGAAAATTCTACTCCTGCAGCTGCGTCTTCCAATACTGCTCAAGGAACTCAATCGGCGCCTGCACACACTGGAACTGAGTCCTCTAACTCTAGCCAAGCCATGGTTGCTCAATCAGGAGGTGGATGGGATTGGTCTTCTCAGATGGCAGATCTTAAAATTGTTGAAGATACTGTGTATAAGGCTCTCATGGCACAGATGGATGATGACTATATTCCATCAGCAGCTGAGGTACATTCTGAAATTTTAGCTGAATCATGCTGCACTGAAAGGTGCAAACTCAAAATAAAAGGTTTTAGGGAAGAAACTCTCCGCATTCAAACAGCTTGAATATGAGAAAATGGCTCTTGGGACATTAAAAAGAAATTCAACTCTTATAAAGAAATGGTTGAAAAACAAAAACTTGACATCAAGCGTTTGCATCAGGAGGTGAGTGATCATAAATGTCGATACTTGCACTTCAAACGACTTTCTGATACCTTGACCACGGAATTGATCGATTAAAATCAAAATTTGAAAATGCAGATTTTCACTTTAAAAAATTTGACTGCTCCAGTCCTAAAGTTGAAAAAATGATCAATACCCAGTTAAGGTTCAGACCAAAGGACGTGAGGAATAAGGGAATTGGATTTGTGGAAATACCTCCACCTTTCAATGAAAACTATTCTTCAATTCCTATGTCAGATGAAGAACTATTGGCTCTTCCTTTGAAAGGATATGGTCCACCAATAGAAGAGCCAACTATTCGACCATCAAGGGATCAAATTGAAATTACTAAACCTGCATCGATCCCAATTAGAATCTCTAAACCGAAACAAAAACATTCTAAACCAGAGATGGCTCCATCAAAAACCTTTGTCAAATCTCAGGATGCTTCAAAGCAGACTGAGACGTTAAATTTTGAGAAAAATAAAGAGGTGGACAGAGTTTTTGAGGTTAGCAAAGATGAGGTTCCATCCTCATCTGAATCAGTTGAATTTGTAGGAGTGTCTAGAGAGTCTAAACATGAAAACTTAACAGAGAAAGAACAAATTTCTGATTCATCCACTCAACAAAACTCTAGCGTGGACTATGAGTTTGATTTCATGAAAGAAATTAGAGAACTGTGTCTAAAGCAAATAGCAGAAAGTGAAAATCAAATGAGTAACTCTGAATCAACGGGACATTCAGCAGAGCCACAACATGTTTCTGACTTTAGTGGCTCATCTGAATCAAATGTTACACTCTTGACTGAGCCAGAATCTGAAGAATCTGTGTGCTCAAGGCCAGTCAAGATTAAACAGGAAGGTAAGGATTCATCATATTCAGATGATTCAAAGAAAACTGCACCTGAGTCTGAATCTGATTCAAACTCAGAAAAGACCGACTCATCTAGTCATCAGTCATGTGAGATCACAGAATCATCTGAAGACATGCTAAAAGACAGTGAATGTAACTCCGTGTTCACTTCATGCTCTTTTAGTTCAGCACAAACATGCTCAATATTTTCTGAATCTTCCACTTCTTCTGTGGATGAAAATTTTTGCACAGAAAATTGTCTGAATGTTACTAACAATGAGAACACTACTAATTCTGTTAATTCTTGTGCAGAAAATGTGATTGTTGAGGATTGGGTAGATGATGGGGAGGAAGTTGCTGACACTGATTTACTTGCATTAAATAATAAAAATCAGAAAAACGATTTCTCAATTTCTGATAATGACAACAATATTTGTGTGGGCTCGTTTGTTTTGAGCATAAAACCTTGTGACTTTTCATCTGATTCGTTGTTTCTTCATTCAGATTCTGTTATTTTGCCACATGCTTGTGATAAAACTAAAAATCTTTTGGTTTAAACAATCAAGTCAGGGCAGGACAGAGAAATATGTCCCACCAAAACAGGTTTTACCAAAGTATAAACAGAACCTTTCAAAACAAAAGCCTCATTATTTCAAAACTGATTCACACAGGTATAAAAGTGTCTCTAAGCTTTCCGAGTCTGGAAAGTATGCAAAATCTCAGGGGGATCCACATGTCAAACGTCAAACATGTTACACATGTGGAATCCCAGGACATATTGCCAGAAATTGTCCAACTGTTCAACAACATCTTGCAAGCTGGAAACATCAGAAGGCTCCAAACGGGAATCATAATCATACCAAGCCTATGCGGGTTGAAAAATCTAAGGCAATGCGTAATGACAACTCCAAGGTGAAGCCTTCTTGATGGTGATTGGAATAGACATAAACTGATCAAACAATCTAATAAAAGATTATCTTCAAAATTCAAATCGTACTGGAAGCCAAAATGTTCTATTCCAATCTCTTCCCCGTCTGTAGGCTCCTCGTGTTCTGTGAATGATAAATCTTATTATTGTGCAAATGTTTCAAACGTTGATATGCAATGGATCAAAGTCCAATATACAGATGCCAATGGTGCACCCAAGATGACCATGGCCTGGGTACCTATGACTAACTGATCCTGCATCATGTGCAGGAACGGCTGTGGAGGACTATCATTCGTCTCTGGTACATTGATAGTGGCTGTTCGAGGCACATGACAGGAGACTTGTCCCAACTAACTGAGGTTGAATTTTTCAATGGCGGATTTGTCTCCTTTGCAGGAGGTGAGAAAGGTCAGATAACTCAAAGAGGAACGGTAAGAAATGGTGCTCTTCAGTTTAATAAGGTAAATTATGTTCCTGAATTAAAGCATAGTTTGCTTAGTGTATCACAAATCTGTGACAATGGCTACTCAACTCATTTCACTGATAAAGGATGTTTGATATTGAAACCTGGAGTAGTCATTCCAGATGAATGGGTTTTACTGAAATCGGATCGTCGAGGTGATGCTTATGTCATTGACATGAACAAACCCCCTTCCGAAAATGTCACATGTCTTTTTTCTAAAGTTTCTCAAAATACTGCTATTCTTTGGCATCGTCGTCTTGGACATGCAAATGCTAAAAATCTGAACAGAGTAGCTAAACTGGGATTGGTAAGGGATTTGCCTGTGCGTGATTTTATAACAATTGAAAAATGTGTTGCTTGCGCGAGAGGAAAGCATCATCGAAAACCACATTATTCCAAGTTAGTAAACTCTATTGACTCATTACTACAGCTACTTCACATGGACCTATTCGGCCCAGTGAATGTACTTAGTATCTCTCGTAAAGCATACTGTTTGGTAATAACTGATGACTACTCACGCTTTACCTGGGTTTTCTTTTTGGCTAACAAGAGTGAAACTGCAGAAATAGTCAAACATTTTATAATTTTGATTGAGAATCAGACCAACTCGAAGGTAAAAGGTATTAGGTGTGACAACGGGACTGAGTTCAAGAATGCTGAGTTGAACTATTACTGTGCTCAAAAAGGAATTGCCCGTCAATTCAGCTCAGCAAGGACGCCGCAGCAAAATGGAGTTGCAGAAAGAAGAAATCGCACTTTAATTGAAGCTGCCCGCACAATGTTGTGTGACTCACAACTTCCAACTTTCTTTTGGGCAGAGGCGGTCAACACAGCTTGTTATGTGCAGAACCGCGTTCAAGTCAACAAAGCTCGGATGAAGACACCCTACGAAGTGCTGTTTGGCACTAAACCCTCCGTCAAGCATTTTCGTGCTTTTGGTTGTCCATGTACACTGCTGCACTTGGACGCTATACCAAAGTTTGATGCGAAAGCTGACGACTGCTATTTTGTCGGTTATGCTGGCAAAACTGCATATAGGGTCTATAACAAACAAACTAGGCAAATTGTAGAGTCGTTTGACGTGCGTTGGCTTGAAGAAAATGCAACAGATGCTAGAGTGGGCCCCGATTGGTTGTTTGACTATGAGTCTCTCTTTCGATCATTTCATGTTTTTGATAATATCTCTAGCAGTGTGAATACAGGTTCTGCAGATTCCTCTACTTTCAATGCTGGACCCTCATCCTCCATGACTGATGATGCAACGGATGAGGGGGATGGTGCATCCACATCTCAATTACCACAGCCACTTCCAGCTCCTGTCGATCCATTCATTCACTCAGCAGATTCTATGCCACAGGTTGATGATGAAAATGTGTCTGATGAAACTTCGATTCCCTCATTTCATGACCCTATTCCTACTGACTGCATGGTGGAGCATACTGATGCAGTAGCAAATGATCATGACTCTATGGAAGAGCCTGCAGTAGGCAGTATCACCGTTCTCCCGAGAACCTCCTCAGTTCCAGACATTGTTATTCCCACTAGCATTCAACGAGATCACCCACTGGAGAACATTATTGGTCCGGTAGATGCAGGTGTTCTAACCAGGAGCCAAACTGGTGACATCAACAGATGTCTGTATTCGTGTTTCATCTCTCAAAATGAACCAAAGTCTATTGCTACGGCCATGAAAGAAACAAGTTGGGTGGATGCAATGCAAGATGAACTGAACCAGTTTGAGAAATTGAAAGTTTGGAAGTTAGTTGAATTACCTCCAGGAAAACGACCACTTGGCACACGATGGGTCTACAGAAACAAAAGAGACGATAGCGGAGTCATTGTGCGAAACAAAGCTAGGTTAGTCGTACAAGGGTTCAGACAAATTGAAGGACTCGACTATGATGAAGTCTATGCGCCGGTGGCGAGATTGGAAGCAATCAGAATTTTTCTCGCTTACGCTTCATTTAAAGGGTTTACTGTCTATCAGATGGACGTCAAAACCGCATTTCTGTATGGAACAGTGAAGGAAGAAATTTATGTTGGTCAACCACCGGGTTTCACAAATCCAAAGTACCCAGAGCATGTGTACAAACTTGACAAAGCGTTATATGGTTTACATCAAGCACCTCGTGCTTGGTATGCTACCTTAACTGAACACTTGCTTGTGAATGGATACACTCGTGGTGTCATTGATCAGACTCTTTTCGTCAAGACAGTAAATGACGATCGTATACTGGTGCAAATTTATGTGGATGATATCATCTTTGGCTCTACTAATGATGCTCTGTGTAAAGAATTTGAGGAGGTGATGAAAAAGCAATTTGAGATGAGTGCTCTTGGTGAAATGACCTTTTTCTTAGGTCTGCAAGTTCGTCAAAACTCCAAGGGTATCCTGATTCATCAAGGAAAATACGTGGATGACATTCTTGCAAAGTTCAGCTTCAATGATATCAAGCCAGCCGATACACCAATGTCTGAAAGACCAGGTCTCACTCAGGATCTGGAAGGGGAGGCCGTAGAAGAAACACTTTATCGTTCAATGATTGGTTCGCTGATGTATCTGACAGCTAGCAGACCAGACATCATGTTCGCAGTGTGTCAATGCGCACGTTATCAGGCTAATCCTAAAACTTCTCATTTACATGCTGTCAAGAGAATCTTTAGATACCTTAAAGGGAAACCTAGATTCGGTCTTTGGTATCCTAAAGATTCTCCTTTTGATTTACATGCTTTTTCTGACAGCGATTTTGGAGGTTGTGACATTGACAGGAAATCTACTTCTGCGGGGTGTCAATTCTTAGGCGATCGGCTTATTGCGTGGCAATGTAAGAAGCAGCAAACAGTATCTGTTTCAACAGCGGAAGCTGAATATGTGGCTGCCTCCGCATGCTGTTCTCAGGTTATCTGGATACAACACCAACTGGTGGATTACGGTTTGGATTTCTCTCTCACTCCAATTTATTGTGATAATGATGCTGCTATTCAAATCGTAAAAAATCCAGTTCAATTTTCTAAGGTAAAACACATTGCTATCAAAGAACATTTCATCCGCGACTCGTTTAACCAAGGTTTAATTGTGCCCACGCACATTCATACTGACGACAATGTCGCAGATCTTTTTACAAAACCTGTTAATCGAGCTCGTTTTGAAGCTCTGTCTGAACTGCTCAAAATGGTCCATTTCGAGGACTGAACTGGTCTATAAAAAAAAAAAAAAAAAAAAAAAAAAAAAAAATTCATGTTCTTTTCTTAGTCTTTGATTTAAAAAATTTGTTCTTTAAAATTCTAAATTTTAAGCACAAATTTAGGGGGATGTATCCTAAGAAAAGATCAAAACAATTTTGGTCTCAAAACGAGAGATGAAATTAACTTTCACAAGTTGGATTAAGGCTGACACACATAAGACGTGTATCGAAACAGTCTGGCTCTAATGTGATTTGTTGGTAGGCTTAGTCCTGAAGGCTCAAATGTTAATGATCTTGTGAAGCACTTAAAGATAAAGACACGACCTCAGTAAGGAACATCACTTAGAATCAGGTACAATTTCTATTTGAATGCTTGTGTGATGTCCTGAAGCATAACACTGTGGTCTAGGTCTGAAACCTTTTCTGAAAAACTCGTGTATCTCCTCTGTTTTGCGTAAGCAAGGACCTGGAGATGCTAGGCAACGAAAGCTTCTGCTGCATCCAGATATATGCTGACCTAGTTTTTCGTTGTCGTGCTTTAGATCATCCTTCACCTAAAAAGAGACCTCAGTGTCCAAAGATGTCCTGACTGCTCCTCTGCTGCATCCAGATATATGCTGACCTGGACACAGTCAGGATGTCATAAAAGAGACCCTCAAGAGTCCAAAACCCAAAGGCCTTGTTATTTGAGAAATCATCTGACTTGTACTTTAATCCAAAATCTCTTACTGATCTATTCTTTTCTTTTCTCAATCTAGTCCCAGTCAAGGTTTCAGAATTCTAGAACAGATACTGTGAAAAATATGCTGTAGGGAAACTGCTTGCATGATAGAGTGTACCACTAAATATTCTAGGATTTGATTGTGACTTGCTTGAGTGTTCGTACAAACATACCAAAACATGATAAATAATATCACAGATCACTATACGAGAAGGCCTAAGGAAATAAGTTTAAGTGGACAAATATACTGGCAATTGCTACGACCAACTGGAGTAGATTAGAGTTGATAAGTGTAGCTCGGCCCGAAACACAGTGATTTGATCTCGTTTGACTAAATTTTTTTAAGTATTTTATTTAGATATTTATTGTTGAATTTTAGTTAGGCCAGTTTACGATCTGATTTGGACCCGGTTACAAAATACATCAAAAATTGCTTTGATATGGGCATTGGGATGTGAGAGGGGCCCACCACACGTTTGGTGGGCCACCCAAATCTCGAGTGAACAAAAGTGGGGGGCGACGGTTAAGTTTCATCATCACAATTCATAATTCACTTTCTCTTTTCTCTCAACTTTACACACACACACACAATCACACACTGTTTGTCTTCATCAAGATTGTCAAGTGTATCTAAAGAATCAAAAGGTAAACTCATGATGTTTTGATCATCTGTTATGGAAATGGTGTTGTTTGAGCTTTTTGCAGGTACACGAGATATCAGAAAGGCTAACGACGATCATTGGAGATGATGATATCGACGGTTTGATGTCCCAGGCGGTTGAGCGTGGGACTCACGCGCCGGAAACTTCAAAATCAAGCGGCGCGTGAATCTTACGCGAGTGGAGTTCGAACTCAATCAGGATAAATTACAAAACTGCCCTCGGACACCCATGACATTTGACAGAATTGCCCTCGGACACTTCTGATCACTCGGACACTCATGGAGATTGACCAAACTGCCCTCGGACACTTCTGATCACTCGGACACTCATGGAGATTGACCAAACTGCCCTCGGACATACCTTGACAACTCGGACACAGATCAGTATTCGAACTATTTGGTTGACACGTCACCTCGGACACTCAACCTGAGCTCGGACACCCACGTTTATTACCTTTCTACCCTCGGACACAACCCCACCCACTCGGACACACATTCAACATGTTTCTGTGTGACCTGAGGCCCATTGGGCTATCAGATACTGGCCCAAACATGATCAAGACAACAAAGAGGGGGGCCCATTAATCTGTTTAAATATTTTTGAAAATTTTTGATGTTGTTGACTGATACAGCTCGTTTTTGTGCAGAAATGGCCATTCATATACCTAAGTTTGAGAAGGATCACAACATAGTTTGTCCTTTATTTGATCCACCTGAAGATCATATGAGGGAGTTCAAGTCGCTGATCGTGGGGCTCAACACTTGCAGAATTGCTCACGCCTTAAGAGAAAATCCCGTGATACTTGTTGACTGGATATCTGAATTCTGGGATAATGCAAAGGCACGAAAGACAGATACTCTTATTCGATCAAAGATTCGGGGAACTGAAGTGTCAATCTCAGAACAGGACATTCGTGAGGTGCTGCTTTTTGGTGACTCTAATGAAGACCCTGTTACTTTTA
Source organism: Ambrosia x helenae (assembly GCA_030844895.1). Taxonomy (NCBI): domain Eukaryota; kingdom Viridiplantae; phylum Streptophyta; class Magnoliopsida; order Asterales; family Asteraceae; genus Ambrosia; species Ambrosia x helenae. The sequence goes on along the minus strand of JAUTDX010007042.1, from coordinate 15,836 downwards.
CAAGAGAGCAGGTTGCTCCAACATTAAGAAGGATGGGTTATGAGGGTGATTTGAATGTTTCTCCATTTATCAAGAAACTGTTCCCCAGCTACTGGAGAATGTTGATTCATATGTTTTTGGCAAGTTTGGGAGGAAATAAGAGTGGTTTAGATCAGATGAATTTAAAGTACACTTCGGGAATAGTGGCGTTGATTGAAGGATGGGATTTTAATTTCTCAAGGTGTGTTTTTGAGGACATGATAGTTAATGTGAAGACACTGAACAAGAGGTATTTCTATAAGTTTCCACGATTTGTTCAAATGATACTGGAAAAGAAATACCCAAATCTGGTGAGAAACCATTGAGACGTATGATCAAAAGTGTATGGCTCCTCAGGCTTTTGGACTGATAAAACAGAACCGTAAAGATGCTAAGAAAATGTTTGAAGGAAAGTTTCCTCTGGAGAAATTTGGGAATTTCGCTGAAATTGTTGAAGAAGCACAAATTCCTTCATCTGCTCTTATTGCCGAAGAGCATGATGTTCAGATCATTGATCCACCATCTGCTGAACTACGTTCTCCTGCTGAAAAGGTTGACTTGACTGAGGTGGAAAGTGAATCTGATACAGAAAGCGAAGATGAGGAGGAAGTGAGAGATGACAAACTGACTACAGAAAATGAAGATGATCAGTTTGAGAATTTTGAGTTTGATGACCTGAATGATGATGAGATAGATGATTTCATTCTTGAGAACGCTGAGATAAAGTCTGTGACTGACACTGAAAAGGAGATGGTTGAAGAAGAAAGTGCGACTCAAAATACTGATATTACTACTTCTGCATCAATTATTCCTCAAACAGAGGTGTTGTCCAGCATATTGGATACTGTTCGAGAGGCTGAACAAAGGATTCCTCCATCCATTGTTGCAGCTGAGACAGTTGTTGATGATGAAGGTGCTGAAGATACGGGTTCTGCTTTACGGCCAAGAAAACGAAGTAAGAGAGATCCACGAATGAATGTTATTGTTGAAGAGTCTGTTTCTGCTGCTGCTGATGACATTGCTATGACCGATACTGATCCTTCACCTGATATTCCTGCTGGCACTATTAGTTCTTCTATCTCACCAGTGATTGCAACAGAGGCTTTCTCTCAGTTCATGAGCAAGGCACCTATCACTGGGAGACTTAGTGAGGAAACTGGATCCTCAGGTGCATCTGGCACTGGAAAGGTTTTGTTTGATGAAGAAGCCTTTCAGAAAGCTCAATTGGCGTTTCTTGCAGACAAAGAACAGGGAAAGAAGGTGGATGTGGAATTTCTGACAACTGAGGAAAGAGAGAAAAGTCAAGAAGAGGTTGAAAGTGATGAAGATTTGTTTGCAGAAGTGGACGTTCACAGATTACAGTCTAAAGTGCTGAAACTGGAGACTGAAAATGTTTGGTTGACAGCTCAGGTGCAGAGTTTGATGGAGACAGTTACTGAGAAGGAAAAGAAAATTGCTGAATTAGAGACGGGATTGGGAGATGTTTCAGCAAGATTGCTTAACTTGACTCAGAAACTTGAGAACAAGTTTGGAAAGGAATTCTCTGAGACATCTTCTTTTGTTGACAAGGTGTTGACTCCAGCTGAACGTGAGAGATCAGAGAAAGAGCATGAAGAACATATGAAGAAGTATTTTGAAGATCAAGTTCCCAGAGTTAGAGATCGTCGACCTGGAAGTGCATATGTTCTCAAGAATTTAGCTGAACCGTCTATTGATCCAATGGAAGAGCATCCTGAGCGATATGTGACGATTACCAGTGATAGATATGATACGTATGGTAATCGAACTGGGATAGAGTGTTGGAGGTATAATGATGATAAAGGAGTATTCGTGGTTCATAGAAAGAATGGAGCTGTTGAGTATTATGCTTCTACTTCAGCTTTCAATTCCTGGACGAAGATTGACTTGGCTGAACTTGCTAGATCTCCTTTTATCAACCAAACAAGGAATCCAAGGAATAAAATAGGTCTCACGTTTCATAAGAGGATTCAGGAGCAGGCTAAAGTAAATTTCAGAGATATGAAGACTGCTAGCTCGATATTGGTGGAATATAAAGGCGTACGAGGTGCTGATGGAAAGCCTTTTAAGACTGTACAGTGGCCACCAACTGAGAAATTGAAGACTATTCCCTTGTCCAAGCCAATGGATAGAGGTTGCTTAAAAGACATGAGATTTTGGGTATATGATCCTACCTCTTCATCTGCTGTAATTGTGTGTGATACGGATGAGTTCAGGATTTCTGATGCTAGAGATTTAATGAGTTTGCATTCTGAAGATGTTCAAGTTTTGGCTAGGCATCAGATTCAATGTGACCCTACTTATGAAGTTTGTGCCAAATCATTCACTAGTGCGGTGGCGCAAGTGGATAGACTGGGATTGGCCTCTGACAAGAGAGGAAGGGTGGAGACAGAATTATTTGGACCCTATGTCGGTAAATCACCAGAAGAATGGAAAAGGGCAATGGAAGCAAAGAAGAAAGAATCAAAGAAGCGCAGCAAAAGCAGCAAGAAGCGCTAAAGTAATCACAAGTCAACACAAACCTAGGGGGATATTGTTGGGCCATGTTATTAGAGGTTTGCGTTTGACTTGGGCTTGTTAGTATTATTGTGTTAGTTAGATTTCGGCCCAAGAGATCCATGTAACATGACCGCCCTATATTCATATAAATAGGGGGTTACTTAGTTGTTTTGGGGTTGCTAGTCGATTGTTCTTTTGCTTTGTTATTCTCGGCTAGTAGGTGTACCAGACGGTTCATGAAACCGTGTGCACTTGATCAATAAAATCATTCTATTCAAAGTCTCTTTCTTGTTCTTCACCATTCAATCTTGTTTTCCGCACTCGATTGTTTGTTTGATACCCGGTAGAGAAGATCTTGGACTTACATCCTATCCTTATAGGAGAAGCCTAATTATAGTATTAACAAACTAAAATGGGTGTCTCGTTGGACATTCAGGTGCTTTAGGTCTAAGAATACTGAACAACAGTTTATAAAGGCTGGAAATTCTACTCTTGGAAATAATTTTATAGCCTAATGTACACCCTTATTGGGTTAGTCACAGGACCCCGAATCTCCTATCCTTATAGGAGAAGCCTAATTATAGTATTAACAAACTAAAATGGGTGTCTCGTTGGACATTCAGGTGGTGTAGGTCAAAGAATACTGAACAACAGTTTATAAAGGCTGGAAATTCTTACTCTTGGAAATAATTTTATAGCCTAATGTACACCCTTATTGGGTTAGTCCAGGACCCCGAATCTCCTATCCTTATAGGAGAAGCCTAATTATAGTATTAACAAACTAAAATGGGTGTCTCGTTGGACATTCAGGTGCTTTAGGTCAAAGAATACGGAACAACAGTTTATAAAGGCTGGAAATTCTTACTCTTGGAAATAATTTTATAGCCTAATGTACACCCTTATTGGGTTAGTCACAGGACCCCGAATCTCCTATCCTTATAGGAGAAGCCTAATTATAGTATTAACAAACTAAAATGGGTGTCTCGTTGGACATTCAGGTGGTGTAGGTCAAAGAATACTGAACAACAGTTTATAAAGGCTGGAAATTCTTACTCTTGGAAATAATTTTATAGCCTAATGTACACCCTTATTGGGTTAGTCACAGGACCCCGAATCTCCTATCCTTATAGGAGAAGCCTAATTATAGTATTAACAAACTAAAATGGGTGTCTCGTTGGACATTCAGGTGGTGTAGGTCAAAGAATACTGAACAACAGTTTATAAAGGCTGGAAATTCTTACTCTTGGAAATAATTTTATAGCCTAATGTACTCCCTTATTGGGTTAGTCACAGGACCCCGAATCTCCTATCCTTATAGGAGAAGCCTAATTATAGTATTAACAAACTAAAATGGGTGTCTCGTTGGACATTCAGGTGCTTTAGGTCAAAGAATACTGAACAACAGTTTATAAAGGCTGGAAATTCTACTCTTGGAAATAATTTTATAGCCTAATGTACACCCTTATTGGGTTAGTCACAGGACCCCGAATCTCCTATCCTTATAGGAGAAGCCTAATTATAGTATTAACAAACTAAAATGGGTGTCTCGTTGGACATTCAGGTGCTTTAGGTCTAAGAATACTGAACAACAGTTTATAAAGGCTGGAAATTCTACTCTTTGAAATAATTTTATAGCCTAATGTACACCCTTATTGGGTTAGTCACAAGACCCCGAATCTCCTATCCTTATAAGAGAAGCCTAATTATAGTATTAACAAACTAAAATGGGTGTCTCGTTGGACATTCAGGTGGTGTAGGTCAAAGAATACTGAACAACAGTTTATAAAGGCTGGAAATTCTTACTCTTGGAAATAATTTTATAGCCTAATGTACACCCTTATTGGGTTAGTCACAGGACCCCGAATCTCCTATCCTTATAGGAGAAGCCTAATTATAGTATTAACAAACTAAAATGGGTGTCTCGTTGGACATTCAGGTGCTTTAGGTCAAAGAATACTGAACAACAGTTTATAAAGGCTGGAAATTCTTACTCTTGGAAATAATTTTATAGCCTAATGTACACCCTTATTGGGTTAGTCACAGGACCCCGAATCTCCTATCCTTATAGGAGAAGCCTAATTATAGTATTAACAAACTAAAATGGGTGTCTCGTTGGACATTCAGGTGCTTTAGGTCAAAAAATACTGAACAACAGTTTATAAAGGCTGGAAATTCTTACTCTTGGAAATAATTTTATAGCCTAATGTACACCCTTATTGGGTTAGTCACGGGACCCCGAATATCCTATCCTTATAGGAGAAGCATAATTATAGTATTAACAAACTAAAATGGGTATCTCGTTGGACTTTCAGGTGCTGTAGGTCAAAGAATACTGAACAACAGTTTATAAAGGCTGGAAATTCTTACTCTTGGAAATAATTTTATAGCCTAATGTACACCCTTATTGGGTTAGTCACAGGACCCCGAATCTCCTATCCTTATAGGAGAAGCCTAATTATAGTATTAACAAACTAAAATGGGTGTCTCGTTGGACATTCAGGTGCTTTAGGTCTAAGAATACTGAACAACAGTTTATAAAGGCTGGAAATTCTTACTCTTGGAAATAATTTTATAGCCTAATGTACACCCTTATTGGGTTAGTCACAGGACCCCGAATCTCCTATCCTTATAGGAGAAGCCTAATTATAGTATTAACAAACTAAAATGGGTGTCTCGTTGGACATTCAGGTGCTTTAGGTCTAAGAATACTGAACAACAGTTTATAAAGGCTGGAAATTCTACTCTTGGAAATAATTTTATAGCCTAATGTACACCCTTATTGGGTTAGTCACAGGACCCCGAATCTCCTATCCTTATAGGAGAAGCCTAATTATAGTATTAACAAACTAAAATGGGTGTCTCGTTGGACATTCAGGTGCTTTAGGTCTAAGAATACTGAACAACAGTTTATAAAGGCTGGAAATTCTACTCTTTGAAATAATTTTATAGCCTAATGTACACCCTTATTGGGTTAGTCACAAGACCCCGAATCTCCTATCCTTATAGGAGAAGCCTAATTATAGTATTAACAAACTAAAATGGGTGTCTCGTTGGACATTCAGGTGGTGTAGGTCAAAGAATACTGAACAACAGTTTATAAAGGCTGGAAATTCTTACTCTTGGAAATAATTTTATAGCCTAATGTACACCCTTATTGGGTTAGTCACAGGAACCCCAATCTCCTATCCTTATAGGAGAAGCCTAATTATAGTATTAACAAACTAAAATGGGTGTCTCGTTGGACATTCAGGTGCTTTAGGTCAAAGAATACTGAACAACAGTTTATAAAGGCTGGAAATTCTTACTCTTGGAAATAATTTTATAGCCTAATGTACACCCTTATTGGGTTAGTCACAGGACCCCAAATCTCCTATCCTTATAGGAGAAGCCTAATTATAGTATTAACAAACTAAAATGGGTGTCTCGTTGGACATTCAGGTGCTTTAGGTCAAAGAATACTGAACAACAGTTTATAAAGGCTGGAAATTCTTACTCTTGGAAATAATTTTATAGCCTAATGTACACCCTTATTGGGTTAGTCACGGGACCCCGAATATCCTATCCTTATAGGAGAAGCATAATTATAGTATTAACAAACTAAAATGGGTATCTCGTTGGACTTTCAGGTGCTGTAGGTCAAAGAATACTGAACAACAGTTTATAAAGGCTGGAAATTCTTACTCTTGGAAATAATTTTATAGCCTAATGTACACCCTTATTGGGTTAGTCACAGGACCCCGAATCTCCTATCCTTATAGGAGAAGCCTAATTATAGTATTAACAAACTAAAATGGGTGTCTCGTTGGACATTCAGGTGCTTTAGGTCTAAGAATACTGAACAACAGTTTATAAAGGCTGGAAATTCTTACTCTTGGAAATAATTTTATAGCCTAATGTACACCCTTATTGGGTTAGTCACAGGACCCCGAATCTCCTATCCTTATAGGAGAAGCCTAATTATAGTATTAACAAACTAAAATGGGTGTCTCGTTGGACATTCAGGTGCTTTAGGTCTAGAATACTGAACAACAGTTTATAAAGGCTGGAAATTTCTACTCTTGGAAATAATTTTATAGCCTAATGTACACCCTTATTGGGTTAGTCACAGGACCCCGAATCTCCTATCCTTATAGGAGAAGCCTAATTATAGTATTAACAAACTAAAATGGGTGTCTCGTTGGACATTCAGGTGCTTTAGGTCTAAGAATACTGAACAACAGTTTATAAAGGCTGGAAATTCTACTCTTTGAAATAATTTTATAGCCTAATGTACACCCTTATTGGGTTAGTCACAAGACCCCGAATCTCCTATCCTTATAGGAGAAGCCTAATTATAGTATTAACAAACTAAAATGGGTGTCTCGTTGGACATTCAGGTGGTGTAGGTCAAAGAATACTGAACAACAGTTTATAAAGGCTGGAAATTCTTACTCTTGGAAATAATTTTATAGCCTAATGTACACCCTTATTGGGTTAGTCACAGGACCCCGAATCTCCTATCCTTATAGGAGAAGCCTAATTATAGTATTAACAAACTAAAATGGGTGTCTCGTTGGACATTCAGGTGCTTTAGGTCAAAGAATACTGAACAACAGTTTATAAAGGCTGGAAATTCTTACTCTTGGAAATAATTTTATAGCCTAATGTACACCCTTATTGGGTTAGTCACAGGACCCCGAATCTCCTATCCTTATAGGAGAAGCCTAATTATAGTATTAACAAACTAAAATGGGTGTCTCGTTGGACATTCAGGTGCTTTAGGTCTAAGAATACTGAACAACAGTTTATAAAGGCTGGAAATTCTACTCTTTGAAATAATTTTATAGCCTAATGTACACCCTTATTGGGTTAGTCACAAGACCCCGAATCTCCTATCCTTATAGGAGAAGCCTAATTATAGTATTAACAAACTAAAATGGGTGTCTCGTTGGACATTCAGGTGGTGTAGGTCAAAGAATACTGAACAACAGTTTATAAAGGCTGGAAATTCTTACTCTTGGAAATAATTTTATAGCCTAATGTACACCCTTATTGGGTTAGTCACAGGACCCCGAATCTCCTATCCTTATAGGAGAAGCCTAATTATAGTATTAACAAACTAAAATGGGTGTCTCGTTGGACATTCAGGTGCTTTAGGTCAAAGAAATACTGACAACAGTTTATAAAGGCTGGAAATTCTTACTCTTGGAAATAATTTTATAGCCTAATGTACACCCTTATTGGGTTAGTCACAGGACCCCGAATCTCCTATCCTTATAGGAGAAGCCTAATTATAGTATTAACAAACTAAAATGGGTGTCTCGTTGGACATTCAGGTGCTTTAGGTCAAAGAATACTGAACAACAGTTTATAAAGGCTGGAAATTCTTACTCTTGGAAATAATTTTATAGCCTAATGTACACCCTTATTGGGTTAGTCACAGGACCCCGAATCTCCTATCCTTATAGGAGAAGCCTAATTATAGTATTAACAAACTAAAATGGGTGTCTCGTTGGACATTCAGGTGCTTTAGGTCAAAGAATACTGAACAACAGTTTATAAAGGCTGGAAATTCTTACTCTTGGAAATAATTTTATAGCCTAATGTACACCCTTATTGGGTTAGTCACGGGACCCCGAATATCCTATCCTTATAGGAGAAGCATAATTATAGTATTAACAAACTAAAATGGGTATTTCGTTGGACTTTCAGGTGCTGTAGGTCAAAGAATACTAAACAACATTTATAAAGGCTGGAAATTCTTACTCTTGAAATAATTTTATAGCCTAATGTACACCCTTATTGGGTTAGTCACAGGACCCCGAATCTCCTATCCTTATAGGAGAAGCCTAATTATAGTATTAACAAACTAAAATGGGTATCTCGTTGGACATTCAGGTGTTGTAGGTCAAAGAATACTGAACAACAGTTTATAAAGGCTGGAAATTCTTACTCTTGGAAATAATTTTATAGCCTAATGTACACCCTTATTGGGTTAGTCACAGGACCCCGAATCTCCTATCCTTATAGGAGAAGCCTAATTATAGTATTAACAAACTAAAATGGGTGTCTCGTTGGACATTCAGGTGCTTTAGGTCAAAGAATACTGAACAACAGTTTATAAAGGCTGGAAATTCTTACTCTTGGAAATAATTTCATAGCCTAATGTACACCCTTATTGGGTTAGTCATAGGACCCCGAATCTCCTATCCTTATAGGAGAAGCCTAATTATAGTATTAACAAACTAAAATGGGTGTCTCGTTGGACATTCAGGTGCTTTAGGTCAAAGAATACTGAACAACAGTTTATAAAGGCTGGAAATTCTTACTCTTGGAAATAATTTTATAGCCTAATGTACACCCTTATTGGGTTAGTCACAGGACCCCGAATCTCCTATCCTTATAGGAGAAGCCTAATTATAGTATTAACAAACTAAAATGGGTGGCTCGTTGGACATTCAGGTGGTGTAGGTCAAAGAATACTGAACAACAGTTTATAAAGGCTGGAAATTCTTTCTCTTGGAAATAATTTTATAGCCTAATGTACACCCTTATTGGGTTAGTCACAGGACCCCGAATCTCCTATCCTTATAGGAGAAGCCTAATTATAGTATTAACAAACTAAAATGGGTGTCTCGTTGGACATTCAGGTGCTTTAGGTCTAAGAATACTGAACAACAGTTTATAAAGGCTGGAAATTCTACTCTTGGAAATAATTTTATAGCCTAATGTACACCCTTATTGGGTTAGTCACAGGACCCCGAATCTCCTATCCTTATAGGAGAAGCCTAATTATAGTATTAACAAACTAAAATGGGTGTCTCGTTGGACATTCAGGTGCTTTAGGTCATAAGAATACTGAACAACAGTTTATAAAGGCTGGAAATTCTACTCTTTGAAATAATTTTATAGCCTAATGTACACCCTTATTGGGTTAGTCACAAGACCCCGAATCTCCTATCCTTATAGGAGAAGCCTAATTATAGTATTAACAAACTAAAATGGGTGTCTCGTTGGACATTCAGGTGGTGTAGGTCAAAGAATACTGAACAACAGTTTATAAAGGCTGGAAATTCTTACTCTTGGAAATAATTTTATAGCCTAATGTACACCCTTATTGGGTTAGTCACAGGACCCCGAATCTCCTATCCTTATAGGAGAAGCCTAATTATAGTATTAACAAACTAAAATGGGTGTCTCGTTGGACATTCAGGTGCTTTAGGTCAAAGAATACTGAACAACAGTTTATAAAGGCTGGAAATTCTTACTCTTGGAAATAATTTTATAGCCTAATGTACACCCTTATTGGGTTAGTCACAGGACCCCGAATCTCCTATCCTTATAGGAGAAGCCTAATTATAGTATTAACAAACTAAAATGGGTGTCTCGTTGGACATTCAGGTGCTTTAGGTCAAAGAATACTGAACAACAGTTTATAAAGGCTGGAAATTCTTACTCTTGGAAATAATTTTATAGCCTAATGTACACCCTTATTGGGTTAGTCACGGGACCCCGAATATCCTATCCTTATAGGAGAAGCCTAATTATAGTATTAACAAACTAAAATGGGTGTCTCGTTGGACTTTCAGGTGCTGTAGGTCAAAGAATACTAAACAACAGTTTATAAAGGCTGGAAATTCTTACTCTTGGAAATAATTTTATAGCCTAATGTACACCCTTATTGGGTTAGTCACAGGACCCCGAATCTCCTATCCTTATAGGAGAAGCCTAATTATAGTATTAACAAACTAAAATGGGTGTCTCGTTGGACATTCAGGTGTTGTAGGTCAAAGAATACTGAACAACAGTTTATAAAGGCTGGAAATTCTTACTCTTGGAAATAATTTTATAGCCTAATGTACACCCTTATTGGGTTAGTCACAGGACCCCGAATCTCCTATCCTTATAGGAGAAGCCTAATTATAGTATTAACAAACTAAAATGGGTGTCTCGTTGGACATTCAGGTGCTTTAGGTCAAAGAATACTGAACAACAGTTTATAAAGGCTGGAAATTCTTACTCTTGGAAATAATTTTATAGCCTAATGTACACCCTTATTGGGTTAGTCACAGGACCCCGAATCTCCTATCCTTATAGGAGAAGCCTAATTATAGTATTAACAAACTAAAATGGGTGTCTCGTTGGACATTCAGGTGCTTTAGGTCAAAGAATACTGAACAACAGTTTATAAAGGCTGGAAATTCTTACTCTTGGAAATAATTTTATAGCCTAATGTACACCCTTATTGGGTTAGTCACAGGACCCCGAATCTCCTATCCTTATAGGAGAAGCCTAATTATAGTATTAACAAACTAAAATGGGTGGCTCGTTGGACATTCAGGTGGTGTAGGTCAAAGAATACTGAACAACAGTTTATAAAGGCTGGAAATTCTTTCTCTTGGAAATAATTTTATAGCCTAATGTACACCCTTATTGGGTTAGTCACAGGACCCCGAATCTCCTATCCTTATAGGAGAAGCCTAATTATAGTATTAACAAACTAAAATGGGTCTCGTTGGACATTCAGGTGTTTAGGTCAAAGAATACTGAACAACAGTTTATAAAGGCTGGAAATTCTACTCTTGGAAATAATTTTATAGCCTAATGTACACCCTTATTGGGTTAGTCACAGGACCCCGAATCTCCTATCCTTATAGGAGAAGCCTAATTATAGTATTAACAAACTAAAATGGGTGGCTCGTTGGACATTCAGGTGGTGTAGGTCAAAGAATACTGAACAACAGTTTATAAAGGCTGGAAATTCTTACTCTTGGAAATAATTTTATAGCCTAATGTACACCCTTATTGGGTTAGTCACAGGACCCCGAATCTCCTATCCTTATAGGAGAAGCCTAATTATAGTATTAACAAACTAAAATGGGTGTCTCGTTGGACATTCAGGTGCTTTAGGTCAAAGAATACTGAACAACAGTTTATAAAGGCTGGAAATTCTTACTCTTGGAAATAATTTTATAGCCTAATGTACACCCTTATTGGGTTAGTCACAGGACCCCGAATCTCCTATCCTTATAGGAGAAGCCTAATTATAGTATTAACAAACTAAAATGGGTGGCTCGTTGGACATTCAGGTGGTGTAGGTCAAAGAATACTGAACAACAGTTTATAAAGGCTGGAAATTCTTACTCTTGGAAATAATTTTATAGCCTAATGTACACCCTTATTGGGTTAGTCACAGGACTCCGAATCTCCTATCCTTATAGGAGAAGCCTAATTATAGTATTAACAAACTAAAATGGGTGTCTCGTTGGACATTCAGGTGCTTTAGGTCAAAGAATACTGAACAACAGTTTATAAAGGCTGGAAATTCTTACTCTTGGAAATAATTTTATAGCCTAATGTACACCCTTATTGGGTTAGTCACAGGACCCCGAATCTCCTATCCTTATAGGAGAAGCCTAATTATAGTATTAACAAACTAAAATGGGTGGCTCGTTGGACATTCAGGTGGTGTAGGTCAAAGAATACTGAACAACAGTTTATAAAGGCTGGAAATTCTACTCTTGGAAATAATTTTATAGCCTAATGTACACCCTTATTGGGTTAGTGGCAGGACCCCGAATCTCCTATCCTTATAGGAGAAGCCTAATTATAGTATTAACAAACTAAAATGGGTGTCTCGTTGGACATTCAGGTGCTTTAGGTCTAAGAATACTGAACAACAGTTTATAAAGGCTGGAAATTCTACTCTTGGAAATAATTTTATAGCCTAATGTACACCCTTATTGGGTTAGTCACAGGACCCCGAATCTCCTATCCTTATAGGAGAAGCCTAATTATAGTATTAACAAACTAAAATGGGTGTCTCGTTGGACATTCAGGTGGTGTAGGTCAAAGAATACTGAACAACAGTTTATAAAGGCTGGAAATTCTTACTCTTGGAAATAATTTTATAGCCTAATGTACACCCTTATTGGGTTAGTCACAGGACCCCGAATCTCCTATCCTTATAGGAGAAGCCTAATTATAGTATTAACAAACTAAAATGGGTGTCTCGTTGGACATTCAGGTGCTTTAGGTCAAAGAATACTGAACAACAGTTTATAAAGGCTGGAAATTCTTACTCTTGGAAATAATTTTATAGCCTAATGTACACCCTTATTGGGTTAGTCACAGGACCCCGAATCTCCTATCCTTATAGGAGAAGCCTAATTATAGTATTAACAAACTAAAATGGGTGTCTCGTTGGACATTCAGGTGGTGTAGGTCAAAGAATACTGAACAACAGTTTATAAAGGCTGGAAATTCTTACTCTTGGAAATAATTTTATAGCCTAATGTACACCCTTATTGGGTTAGTCACAGGACCCCGAATCTCCTATCCTTATAGGAGAAGCCTAATTATAGTATTAACAAACTAAAATGGGTGTCTCGTTGGACATTCAGGTGCTTTAGGTCAAAGAATACTGAACAACAGTTTATAAAGGCTGGAAATTCTACTCTTGGAAATAATTTTATAGCCTAATGTACACCCTTATTGGGTTAGTCACAGGACCCCGAATCTCCTATCCTTATAGGAGAAGCCTAATTATAGTATTAACAAACTAAAATGGGTGTCTCGTTGGACATTCAGGTGCTTTAGGTCTAAGAATACTGAACAACAGTTTATAAAGGCTGGAAATTCTACTCTTGAAATAATTTTATAGCCTAATGTACACCCTTATTGGGTTAGTCACAAGACCCCGAATCTCCTATCCTTATAGGAGAAGCCTAATTATAGTATTAACAAACTAAAATGGGTGTCTCGTTGGACATTCAGGTGGTGTAGGTCAAAGAATACTGAACAACAGTTTATAAAGGCTGGAAATTCTTACTCTTGGAAATAATTTTATAGCCTAATGTACACCCTTATTGGGTTAGTCACAGGACCCCGAATCTCCTATCCTTATAGGAGAAGCCTAATTATAGTATTAACAAACTAAAATGGGTGTCTCGTTGGACATTCAGGTGCTTTAGGTCAAAGAATACTGAACAACAGTTTATAAAGGCTGGAAATTCTTACTCTTGGAAATAATTTTATAGCCTAATGTACACCCTTATTGGGTTAGTCACGGACCCCGAATCTCCTATCCTTATAGGAGAAGCCTAATTATAGTATTAACAAACTAAAATGGGTGTCTCGTTGGACATTCAGGTGCTGTAGGTCAAAGAATACTGAACAACAGTTTATAAAGGCTGGAAATTCTTACTCTTGGAAATAATTTTATAGCCTAATGTACACCCTTATTGGGTTAGTCACAGGACCCCGAATCTCCTATCCTTATAGGAGAAGCCTAATTATAGTATTTAAAAACTAAAATGGGTGTCTCGTTGGACATTCAGGTGCTTTAGGTCAAGAATACTGAACAACAGTTTATAAAGGCTGGAAATTCTTACTCTTGGAAATAATTTTATAGCCTAATGTACACCCTTATTGGGTTAGTCACAGGACCCCGAATCTCCTATCCTTATAGGAGAAGCCTAATTATAGTATTAACAAACTAAAATGGGTGTCTCGTTGGACATTCAGGTGCTTTAGGTCTAAGAATACTGAACAACAGTTTATAAAGGCTGGAAATTCTACTCTTGGAAATAATTTTATAGCCTAATGTACACCCTTATTGGGTTAGTCACAGGACCCCGAATCTCCTATCCTTATAGGAGAAGCCTAATTATAGTATTAACAAACTAAAATGGGTGTCTCGTTGGACATTCAGGTGCTTTAGGTCAAAGAATACTGAACAACAGTTTATAAAGGCTGGAAATTCTTACTCTTGGAAATAATTTTATAGCCTAATGTACACCCTTATTGGGTTAGTCACAAGACCCCGAATCTCCTATCCTTATAGGAGAAGCCTAATTATAGTATTAACAAACTAAAATGGGTGTCTCGTTGGACATTCAGGTGGTGTAGGTCAAAGAATACTGAACAACAGTTTATAAAGGCTGGAAATTCTTACTCTTGGAAATAATTTTATAGCCTAATGTACACCCTTATTGGGTTAGTCACAGGACCCCGAATCTCCTATCCTTATAGGAGAAGCCTAATTATAGTATTAACAAACTAAAATGGGTGTCTCGTTGGACATTCAGGTGCTTTAGGTCAAAGAATACTGAACAACAGTTTATAAAGGCTGGAAATTCTTACTCTTGGAAATAATTTTATAGCCTAATGTACACCCTTATTGGGTTAGTCACAGGACCCCGAATCTCCTATCCTTATAGGAGAAGCCTAATTATAGTATTAACAAACTAAAATGGGTGTCTCGTTGGACATTCAGGTGCTTTAGGTCAAAGAATACTGAACAACAGTTTATAAAGGCTGGAAATTCTTACTCTTGGAAATAATTTTATAGCCTAATGTACACCCTTATTGGGTTAGTCACAGGACCCCGAATCTCCTATCCTTATAGGAGAAGCCTAATTATAGTATTAACAAACTAAAATGGGTATTCGTTGGACTTTCAGGTGCTGTAGGTCAAAGAATACTGAACAACAGTTTATAAAGGCTGGAAATTCTTACTCTTGGAAATAATTTTATAGCCTAATGTACACCCTTATTGGGTTAGTCACAGGACCCCGAATCTCCTATCCTTATAGGAGAAGCCTAATTATAGTATTAACAAACTAAAATGGGTGTCTCGTTGGACATTCAGGTGTTGTAGGTCAAAGAATACTGAACAACAGTTTATAAAGGCTGGAAATTCTTACTCTTGGAAATAATTTTATAGCCTAATGTACACCCTTATTGGGTTAGTCACAGGACCCCGAATCTCCTATCCTTATAGGAGAAGCCTAATTATGTATTAACAAACTAAAATGGGTGGCTCGTTGGACATTCAGGTGGTTTAGGTCAAAGAATACTGAACAACAGTTTATAAAGGCTGAAATTCTTACTCTTGGAAATAATTTTATAGCCTAATGTACACCCTTATTGGGTTAGTCACAGGACCCCGAATCTCCTATCCTTATAGGAGAAGCCTAATTATAGTATTAACAAACTAAAATGGGTGTCTCGTTGGACATTCAGTGGTTTAGGTCAAAGAATACTGAACAACAGTTTATAAAGGCTGGAAATTCTTACTCTTGGAAATAATTTTATAGCCTAATGTACACCCTTATTGGGTTTGTCACAGGACCCCGAATCTCCTATCCTTATAGGAGAAGCCTAAATTATAGTATTAACAAACTAAATGGGTGTCTCGTGGGACATTCAGGTGGTGTAGGTCAAATGAAATGCTGAACAACAGTTTATAAAGGCTGGAAATTCTTCTCTTGGAAATAATTTTATAGCCAATGTACACCCTTATTGGGTTTGTCACAGGA
>JAUTDX010007041.1:0-30794 GCA_030844895.1 Ambrosia x helenae | reverse complement strand
AATCCTATTCCTTATAGGAGAAGCCTAATTATAGTATTAACAAACTAAAATGGGTGTCTCGTTGGACATTCAGGTGCTGTAGGTCAAAGAATACTGAACAACAGTTTATAAAGGCTGGAAATTCTTACTCTTGGAAATAATTTTATAGCCTAATGTACACCCTTATTGGGTTAGTCACAGGACCCCGAATCTCCTATCCTTATAGGAGAAGCCTAATTATAGTATTAACAAACTAAAATGGGTGTCTCGTTGGACATTCAGGTGGTGTAGGTCAAAGAATACTGAACAACAGTTTATAAAGGCTGGAAATTCTACTCTTGGAAATAATTTTATAGCCTAATGTACACCCTTATTGGGTTAGTCACAGGACCCCGAATCTCCTATCCTTATAGGAGAAGCCTAATTATAGTATTAACAAACTAAAATGGGTGTCTCGTTGGACATTCAGGTGCTGTAGGTCAAAGAATACTGAACAACAGTTTATAAAGGCTGGAAATTCTTACTCTTGGAAATAATTTTATAGCCTAATGTACACCCTTATTGGGTTAGTCACAGGACCCCGAATCTCCTATCCTTATAGGAGAAGCCTAAATATAGTATTAACAAACTAAAATGGGTGTCTCGTTGGACATTCAGGTGCTGTAGGTCAAAGAATACTGAACAACAGTTTATAAAGGCTGGAAATTCTTACTCTTGGAAATAATTTTATAGCCTAATGTACACCCTTATTGGGTTAGTCACAGGACCCCGAATCTCCTATCCTTATAGGAGAAGCCTAATTATAGTATTAACAAACTAAAATGGGTGTCTCGTTGGACATTCAGGTGCTGTAGGTCAAAGAATACTGAACAACAGTTTATAAAGGCTGGAAATTCTTACTCTTGGAAATAATTTTATAGCCTAATGTACCCCCTTATTGGGTTAGTCACAGGACCCCGAATCTCCTATCCTTATAGGAGAAGCCTAATTATAGTATTAACAAACTAAAATGGGTGTCTCGTTGGACATTCAGGTGCTGTAGGTCAAAGAATACTGAACAACAGTTTATAAAGGCTGGAAATTCTTACTCTTGGAAATAATTTTATAGCCTAATGTACACCCTTATTGGGTTAGTCACAGGACCCCGAATCTCCTATCCTTATAGGAGAAGCCTAATTATAGTATTAACAAACTAAAATGGGTGTCTCGTTGGACATTCAGGTGCTGTAGGTCAAAGAATACTGAACAACAGTTTATAAAGGCTGGAAATTCTTACTCTTGGAAATAATTTTATAGCCTAATGTACACCCTTATGGGTTAGTCACAGGACCCCGAATCTCCTATCCTTATAGGAGAAGCCTAATTATAGTATTAACAAACTAAAATGGGTGTCTCGTTGGACATTCAGGTGCTGTAGGTCAAAGAATACTGAACAACAGTTTATAAAGGCTGGAAATTCTTACTCTTGGAAATAATTTTATAGCCTAATGTACACCCTTATTGGGTTAGTCACAGGACCCCGAATCTCCTATCCTTATAGGAGAAGCCTAATTATAGTATTAACAAACTAAAATGGGTGTCTCGTTGGACATTCAGGTGCTGTAGGTCAAAGAATACTGAACAACAGTTTATAAAGGCTGGAAATTCTTACTCTTGGAAATAATTTTATAGCCTAATGTACACCCTTATTGGGTTAGTCACAGGACCCCGAATCTCCTATCCTTATAGGAGAAGCCTAATTATAGTATTAACAAACTAAAATGGGTGTCTCGTTGGACATTCAGGTGCTGTAGGTCAAAGAATACTGAACAACAGTTTATAAAGGCTGGAAATTCTTACTCTTGGAAATAATTTTATAGCCTAATGTACACCCTTATTGGGTTAGTCACAGGACCCCGAATCTCCTATCCTTATAGGAGAAGCCTAATTATAGTATTAACAAACTAAAATGGGTGTCTCGTTGGACATTCAGGTGCTGTAGGTCAAAGAATACTGAACAACAGTTTATAAAGGCTGGAAATTCTTACTCTTGGAAATAATTTTATAGCCTAATGTACACCCTTATTGGGTTAGTCACAGGACCCCGAATCTCCTATCCTTATAGGAGAAGCCTAATTATAGTATTAACAAACTAAAATGGGTGTCTCGTTGGACATTCAGGTGCTGTAGGTCAAAGAATACTGAACAACAGTTTATAAAGGCTGGAAATTCTTACTCTTGGAAATAATTTTATAGCCTAATGTACACCCTTATTGGGTTAGTCACAGGACCCCGAATCTCCTATCCTTATAGGAGAAGCCTAATTATAGTATTAACAAACTAAAATGGGTGTCTCGTTGGACATTCAGGTGCTGTAGGTCAAAGAATACTGAACAACAGTTTATAAAGGCTGGAAATTCTTACTCTTGGAAATAATTTTATAGCCTAATGTACACCCTTATTGGGTTAGTCACAGGACCCCGAATCTCCTATCCTTATAGGAGAAGCCTAATTATAGTATTAACAAACTAAAATGGGTGTCTCGTTGGACATTCAGGTGCTGTAGGTCAAAGAATACTGAACAACACATATAAAGGCTGGAAATTCTTACTCTTGGAAATAATTTTATAGCCTAATGTACACCCTTATTGGGTTAGTCACAGGACCCCGAATCTCCTATCCTTATAGGAGAAGCCTAATTATAGTATTAACAAACTAAAATGGGTGTCTCGTTGGACATTCAGGTGCTGTAGGTCAAAGAATACTGAACAACAGTTTATAAAGGCTGGAAATTCTTACTCTTGGAAATAATTTTATAGCCTAATGTACACCCTTATTGGGTTAGTCACAGGACCCCGAATCTCCTATCCTTATAGGAGAAGCCTAATTATAGTATTAACAAACTAAAATGGGTGTCTCGTTGGACATTCAGGTGCTGTAGGTCAAAGAATACTGAACAACAGTTTATAAAGGCTGGAAATTCTTACTCTTGGAAATAATTTTATAGCCTAATGTACACCCTTATTGGGTTAGTCACAGGACCCCGAATCTCCTATCCTTATAGGAGAAGCCTAATTATAGTATTAACAAACTAAAATGGGTGTCTCGTTGGACATTCAGGTGCTGTAGGTCAAAGAATACTGAACAACAGTTTATAAAGGCTGGAAATTCTTACTCTTGGAAATAATTTTATAGCCTAATGTACACCCTTATTGGGTTAGTCACAGGACCCCGAATCTCCTATCCTTATAGGAGAAGCCTAATTATAGTATTAACAAACTAAAATGGGTGTCTCGTTGGACATTCAGGTGCTGTAGGTCAAAGAATACTGAACAACAGTTTATAAAGGCTGGAAATTCTTACTCTTGGAAATAATTTTATAGCCTAATGTACACCCTTATTGGGTTAGTCACAGGACCCCGAATCTCCTATCCTTATAGGAGAAGCCTAATTATAGTATTAACAAACTAAAATGGGTGTCTCGTTGGACATTCAGGTGCTGTAGGTCAAAGAATACTGAACAACAGTTTATAAAGGCTGGAAATTCTTACTCTTGGAAATAATTTTATAGCCTAATGTACACCCTTATTGGGTTAGTCACAGGACCCCGAATCTCCTATCCTTATAGGAGAAGCCTAATTATAGTATTAACAAACTAAAATGGGTGTCTCGTTGGACATTCAGGTGCTGTAGGTCAAAGAATACTGAACAACAGTTTATAAAGGCTGGAAATTCTTACTCTTGGAAATAATTTTATAGCCTAATGTACACCCTTATTGGGTTAGTCACAGGACCCCGAATCTCCTATCCTTATAGGAGAAGCCTAATTATAGTATTAACAAACTAAAATGGGTGTCTCGTTGGACATTCAGGTGCTGTAGGTCAAAGAATACTGAACAACAGTTTATAAAGGCTGGAAATTCTTACTCTTGGAAATAATTTTATAGCCTAATGTACACCCTTATTGGGTTAGTCACAGGACCCCGAATCTCCTATCCTTATAGGAGAAGCCTAATTATAGTATTAACAAACTAAAATGGGTGTCTCGTTGGACATTCAGGTGCTGTAGGTCAAAGAATACTGAACAACAGTTTATAAAGGCTGGAAATTCTTACTCTTGGAAATAATTTTATAGCCTAATGTACACCCTTATTGGGTTAGTCACAGGACCCCGAATCTCCTATCCTTATAGGAGAAGCCTAATTATAGTATTAACAAACTAAAATGGGTGTCTCGTTGGACATTCAGGTGCTGTAGGTCAAAGAATACTGAACAACAGTTTATAAAGGCTGGAAATTCTTACTCTTGGAAATAATTTTATAGCCTAATGTACACCCTTATTGGGTTAGTCACAGGACCCCGAATCTCCTATCCTTATAGGAGAAGCCTAATTATAGTATTAACAAACTAAAATGGGTGTCTCGTTGGACATTCAGGTGCTGTAGGTCAAAGAATACTGAACAACAGTTTATAAAGGCTGGAAATTCTTACTCTTGGAAATAATTTTATAGCCTAATGTACACCCTTATTGGGTTAGTCACAGGACCCCGAATCTCCTATCCTTATAGGAGAAGCCTAATTATAGTATTAACAAACTAAAATGGGTGTCTCGTTGGACATTCAGGTGCTGTAGGTCAAAGAATACTGAACAACAGTTTATAAAGGCTGGAAATTCTTACTCTTGGAAATAATTTTATAGCCTAATGTACACCCTTATTGGGTTAGTCACAGGACCCCGAATCTCCTATCCTTATAGGAGAAGCCTAATTATAGTATTAACAAACTAAAATGGGTGTCTCGTTGGACATTCAGGTGCTGTAGGTCAAAGAATACTGAACAACAGTTTATAAAGGCTGGAAATTCTTACTCTTGGAAATAATTTTATAGCCTAATGTACACCCTTATTGGGTTAGTCACAGGACCCCGAATCTCCTATCCTTATAGGAGAAGCCTAATTATAGTATTAACAAACTAAAATGGGTGTCTCGTTGGACATTCAGGTGCTGTAGGTCAAAGAATACTGAACAACAGTTTATAAAGGCTGGAAATTCTTACTCTTGGAAATAATTTTATAGCCTAATGTACACCCTTATTGGGTTAGTCACAGGACCCCGAATCTCCTATCCTTATAGGAGAAGCCTAATTATAGTATTAACAAACTAAAATGGGTGTCTCGTTGGACATTCAGGTGCTGTAGGTCAAAGAATACTGAACAACAGTTTATAAAGGCTGGAAATTCTTACTCTTGGAAATAATTTTATAGCCTAATGTACACCCTTATTGGGTTAGTCACAGGACCCCGAATCTCCTATCCTTATAGGAGAAGCCTAATTATAGTATTAACAAACTAAAATGGGTGTCTCGTTGGACATTCAGGTGCTGTAGGTCAAAGAATACTGAACAACAGTTTATAAAGGCTGGAAATTCTTACTCTTGGAAATAATTTTATAGCCTAATGTACACCCTTATTGGGTTAGTCACAGGACCCCGAATCTCCTATCCTTATAGGAGAAGCCTAATTATAGTATTAACAAACTAAAATGGGTGTCTCGTTGGACATTCAGGTGCTGTAGGTCAAAGAATACTGAACAACAGTTTATAAAGGCTGGAAATTCTTACTCTTGGAAATAATTTTATAGCCTAATGTACACCCTTATTGGGTTAGTCACAGGACCCCGAATCTCCTATCCTTATAGGAGAAGCCTAATTATAGTATTAACAAACTAAAATGGGTGTCTCGTTGGACATTCAGGTGCTGTAGGTCAAAGAATACTGAACAACAGTTTATAAAGGCTGGAAATTCTTACTCTTGGAAATAATTTTATAGCCTAATGTACACCCTTATTGGGTTAGTCACAGGACCCCGAATCTCCTATCCTTATAGGAGAAGCCTAATTATAGTATTAACAAACTAAAATGGGTGTCTCGTTGGACATTCAGGTGCTGTAGGTCAAAGAATACTGAACAACAGTTTATAAAGGCTGGAAATTCTTACTCTTGGAAATAATTTTATAGCCTAATGTACACCCTTATTGGGTTAGTCACAGGACCCCGAATCTCCTATCCTTATAGGAGAAGCCTAATTATAGTATTAACAAACTAAAATGGGTGTCTCGTTGGACATTCAGGTGCTGTAGGTCAAAGAATACTGAACAACAGTTTATAAAGGCTGGAAATTCTTACTCTTGGAAATAATTTTATAGCCTAATGTACACCCTTATTGGGTTAGTCACAGGACCCCGAATCTCCTATCCTTATAGGAGAAGCCTAATTATAGTATTAACAAACTAAAATGGGTGTCTCGTTGGACATTCAGGTGCTGTAGGTCAAAGAATACTGAACAACAGTTTATAAAGGCTGGAAATTCTTACTCTTGGAAATAATTTTATAGCCTAATGTACACCCTTATTGGGTTAGTCACAGGACCCCGAATCTCCTATCCTTATAGGAGAAGCCTAATTATAGTATTAACAAACTAAAATGGGTGTCTCGTTGGACATTCAGGTGCTGTAGGTCAAAGAATACTGAACAACAGTTTATAAAGGCTGGAAATTCTTACTCTTGGAAATAATTTTATAGCCTAATGTACACCCTTATTGGGTTAGTCACAGGACCCCGAATCTCCTATCCTTATAGGAGAAGCCTAATTATAGTATTAACAAACTAAAATGGGTGTCTCGTTGGACATTCAGGTGCTGTAGGTCAAAGAATACTGAACAACAGTTTATAAAGGCTGGAAATTCTTACTCTTGGAAATAATTTTATAGCCTAATGTACACCCTTATTGGGTTAGTCACAGGACCCCGAATCTCCTATCCTTATAGGAGAAGCCTAATTATAGTATTAACAAACTAAAATGGGTGTCTCGTTGGACATTCAGGTGTTGTAGGTCAAAGAATACTGAACAACAGTTTATAAAGGCTGGAAATTCTTACTCTTGGAAATAATTTTATAGCCTAATGTACACCCTTATTGGGTTAGTCACAGGACCCCGAATCTCCTATCCTTATAGGAGAAGCCTAATTATAGTATTAACAAACTAAAATGGGTGTCTCGTTGGACATTCAGGTGCTGTAGGTCAAAGAATACTGAACAACAGTTTATAAAGGCTGGAAATTCTTACTCTTGGAAATAATTTTATAGCCTAATGTACACCCTTATTGGGTTAGTCACAGGACCCCGAATCTCCTATCCTTATAGGAGAAGCCTAATTATAGTATTAACAAACTAAAATGGGTGTCTCGTTGGACATTCAGGTGCTGTAGGTCAAAGAATACTGAACAACAGTTTATAAAGGCTGGAAATTCTTACTCTTGGAAATAATTTTATAGCCTAATGTACACCCTTATTGGGTTAGTCACAGGACCCCGAATCTCCTATCCTTATAGGAGAAGCCTAATTATAGTATTAACAAACTAAAATGGGTGTCTCGTTGGACATTCAGGTGCTGTAGGTCAAAGAATACTGAACAACAGTTTATAAAGGCTGGAAATTCTTACTCTTGGAAATAATTTTATAGCCTAATGTACACCCTTATTGGGTTAGTCACAGGACCCCGAATCTCCTATCCTTATAGGAGAAGCCTAATTATAGTATTAACAAACTAAAATGGGTGTCTCGTTGGACATTCAGGTGCTGTAGGTCAAAGAATACTGAACAACAGTTTATAAAGGCTGGAAATTCTTACTCTTGGAAATAATTTTATAGCCTAATGTACACCCTTATTGGGTTAGTCACAGGACCCCGAATCTCCTATCCTTATAGGAGAAGCCTAATTATAGTATTAACAAACTAAAATGGGTGTCTCGTTGGACATTCAGGTGCTGTAGGTCAAAGAATACTGAACAACAGTTTATAAAGGCTGGAAATTCTTACTCTTGGAAATAATTTTATAGCCTAATGTACACCCTTATTGGGTTAGTCACAGGACCCCGAATCTCCTATCCTTATAGGAGAAGCCTAATTATAGTATTAACAAACTAAAATGGGTGTCTCGTTGGACATTCAGGTGCTGTAGGTCAAAGAATACTGAACAACAGTTTATAAAGGCTGGAAATTCTTACTCTTGGAAATAATTTTATAGCCTAATGTACACCCTTATTGGGTTAGTCACAGGACCCGAATCTCCTATCCTTATAGGAGAAGCCTAATTATAGTATTAACAAACTAAAATGGGTGTCTCGTTGGACATTCAGGTGCTGTAGGTCAAAGAATACTGAACAACAGTTTATAAAGGCTGGAAATTCTTACTCTTGGAAATAATTTTATAGCCTAATGTACACCCTTATTGGGTTAGTCACAGGACCCCGAATCTCCTATCCTTATAGGAGAAGCCTAATTATAGTATTAACAAACTAAAATGGGTGTCTCGTTGGACATTCAGGTGCTGTAGGTCAAAGAATACTGAACAACAGTTTATAAAGGCTGGAAATTCTTACTCTTGGAAATAATTTTATAGCCTAATGTACACCCTTATTGGGTTAGTCACAGGACCCCGAATCTCCTATCCTTATAGGAGAAGCCTAATTATAGTATTAACAAACTAAAATGGGTGTCTCGTTGGACATTCAGGTGCTGTAGGTCAAAGAATACTGAACAACAGTTTATAAAGGCTGGAAATTCTTACTCTTGGAAATAATTTTATAGCCTAATGTACACCCTTATTGGGTTAGTCACAGGACCCCGAATCTCCTATCCTTATAGGAGAAGCCTAATTATAGTATTAACAAACTAAAATGGGTGTCTCGTTGGACATTCAGGTGCTGTAGGTCAAAGAATACTGAACAACAGTTTATAAAGGCTGGAAATTCTTACTCTTGGAAATAATTTTATAGCCTAATGTACACCCTTATTGGGTTAGTCACAGGACCCCGAATCTCCTATCCTTATAGGAGAAGCCTAATTATAGTATTAACAAACTAAAATGGGTGTCTCGTTGGACATTCAGGTGCTGTAGGTCAAAGAATACTGAACAACAGTTTATAAAGGCTGGAAATTCTTACTCTTGGAAATAATTTTATAGCCTAATGTACACCCTTATTGGGTTAGTCACAGGACCCCGAATCTCCTATCCTTATAGGAGAAGCCTAATTATAGTATTAACAAACTAAAATGGGTGTCTCGTTGGACATTCAGGTGCTGTAGGTCAAAGAATACTGAACAACAGTTTATAAAGGCTGGAAATTCTTACTCTTGGAAATAATTTTATAGCCTAATGTACACCCTTATTGGGTTAGTCACAGGACCCCGAATCTCCTATCCTTATAGGAGAAGCCTAATTATAGTATTAACAAACTAAAATGGGTGTCTCGTTGGACATTCAGGTGCTGTAGGTCAAAGAATACTGAACAACAGTTTATAAAGGCTGGAAATTCTTACTCTTGGAAATAATTTTATAGCCTAATGTACACCCTTATTGGGTTAGTCACAGGACCCCGAATCTCCTATCCTTATAGGAGAAGCCTAATTATAGTATTAACAAACTAAAATGGGTGTCTCGTTGGACATTCAGGTGCTGTAGGTCAAAGAATACTGAACAACAGTTTATAAAGGCTGGAAATTCTTACTCTTGGAAATAATTTTATAGCCTAATGTACACCCTTATTGGGTTAGTCACAGGACCCCGAATCTCCTATCCTTATAGGAGAAGCCTAATTATAGTATTAACAAACTAAAATGGGTGTCTCGTTGGACATTCAGGTGCTGTAGGTCAAAGAATACTGAACAACAGTTTATAAAGGCTGGAAATTCTTACTCTTGGAAATAATTTTATAGCCTAATGTACACCCTTATTGGGTTAGTCACAGGACCCCGAATCTCCTATCCTTATAGGAGAAGCCTAATTATAGTATTAACAAACTAAAATGGGTGTCTCGTTGGACATTCAGGTGCTGTAGGTCAAAGAATACTGAACAACAGTTTATAAAGGCTGGAAATTCTTACTCTTGGAAATAATTTTATAGCCTAATGTACACCCTTATTGGGTTAGTCACAGGACCCCGAATCTCCTATCCTTATAGGAGAAGCCTAATTATAGTATTAACAAACTAAAATGGGTGTCTCGTTGGACATTCAGGTGCTGTAGGTCAAAGAATACTGAACAACAGTTTATAAAGGCTGGAAATTCTTACTCTTGGAAATAATTTTATAGCCTAATGTACACCCTTATTGGGTTAGTCACAGGACCCCGAATCTCCTATCCTTATAGGAGAAGCCTAATTATAGTATTAACAAACTAAAATGGGTGTCTCGTTGGACATTCAGGTGCTGTAGGTCAAAGAATACTGAACAACAGTTTATAAAGGCTGGAAATTCTTACTCTTGGAAATAATTTTATAGCCTAATGTACACCCTTATTGGGTTAGTCACAGGACCCCGAATCTCCTATCCTTATAGGAGAAGCCTAATTATAGTATTAACAAACTAAAATGGGTGTCTCGTTGGACATTCAGGTGCTGTAGGTCAAAGAATACTGAACAACAGTTTATAAAGGCTGGAAATTCTTACTCTTGGAAATAATTTTATAGCCTAATGTACACCCTTATTGGGTTAGTCACAGGACCCCGAATCTCCTATCCTTATAGGAGAAGCCTAATTATAGTATTAACAAACTAAAATGGGTGTCTCGTTGGACATTCAGGTGCTGTAGGTCAAAGAATACTGAACAACAGTTTATAAAGGCTGGAAATTCTTACTCTTGGAAATAATTTTATAGCCTAATGTACACCCTTATTGGGTTAGTCACAGGACCCCGAATCTCCTATCCTTATAGGAGAAGCCTAATTATAGTATTAACAAACTAAAATGGGTGTCTCGTTGGACATTCAGGTGTTGTAGGTCAAAGAATACTGAACAACAGTTTATAAAGGCTGGAAATTCTTACTCTTGGAAATAATTTTATAGCCTAATGTACACCCTTATTGGGTTAGTCACAGGACCCCGAATCTCCTATCCTTATAGGAGAAGCCTAATTATAGTATTAACAAACTAAAATGGGTGTCTCGTTGGACATTCAGGTGTTGTAGGTCAAAGAATACTGAACAACAGTTTATAAAGGCTGGAAATTCTTACTCTTGGAAATAATTTTATAGCCTAATGTACACCCTTATTGGGTTAGTCACAGGACCCCGAATCTCCTATCCTTATAGGAGAAGCCTAATTATAGTATTAACAAACTAAAATGGGTGTCTCGTTGGACATTCAGGTGCTGTAGGTCAAAGAATACTGAACAACAGTTTATAAAGGCTGGAAATTCTTACTCTTGGAAATAATTTTATAGCCTAATGTACACCCTTATTGGGTTAGTCACAGGACCCCGAATCTCCTATCCTTATAGGAGAAGCCTAATTATAGTATTAACAAACTAAAATGGGTGTCTCGTTGGACATTCAGGTGCTGTAGGTCAAAGAATACTGAACAACAGTTTATAAAGGCTGGAAATTCTTACTCTTGGAAATAATTTTATAGCCTAATGTACACCCTTATTGGGTTAGTCACAGGACCCCGAATCTCCTATCCTTATAGGAGAAGCCTAATTATAGTATTAACAAACTAAAATGGGTGTCTCGTTGGACATTCAGGTGCTGTAGGTCAAAGAATACTGAACAACAGTTTATAAAGGCTGGAAATTCTTACTCTTGGAAATAATTTTATAGCCTAATGTACACCCTTATTGGGTTAGTCACAGGACCCCGAATCTCCTATCCTTATAGGAGAAGCCTAATTATAGTATTAACAAACTAAAATGGGTGTCTCGTTGGACATTCAGGTGCTGTAGGTCAAAGAATACTGAACAACAGTTTATAAAGGCTGGAAATTCTTACTCTTGGAAATAATTTTATAGCCTAATGTACACCCTTATTGGGTTAGTCACAGGACCCCGAATCTCCTATCCTTATAGGAGAAGCCTAATTATAGTATTAACAAACTAAAATGGGTGTCTCGTTGGACATTCAGGTGCTGTAGGTCAAAGAATACTGAACAACAGTTTATAAAGGCTGGAAATTCTTACTCTTGGAAATAATTTTATAGCCTAATGTACACCCTTATTGGGTTAGTCACAGGACCCCGAATCTCCTATCCTTATAGGAGAAGCCTAATTATAGTATTAACAAACTAAAATGGGTGTCTCGTTGGACATTCAGGTGTTGTAGGTCAAAGAATACTGAACAACAGTTTATAAAGGCTGGAAATTCTTACTCTTGGAAATAATTTTATAGCCTAATGTACACCCTTATTGGGTTAGTCACAGGACCCCGAATCTCCTATCCTTATAGGAGAAGCCTAATTATAGTATTAACAAACTAAAATGGGTGTCTCGTTGGACATTCAGGTGCTGTAGGTCAAAGAATACTGAACAACAGTTTATAAAGGCTGGAAATTCTTACTCTTGGAAATAATTTTATAGCCTAATGTACACCCTTATTGGGTTAGTCACAGGACCCCGAATCTCCTATCCTTATAGGAGAAGCCTAATTATAGTATTAACAAACTAAAATGGGTGTCTCGTTGGACATTCAGGTGCTGTAGGTCAAAGAATACTGAACAACAGTTTATAAAGGCTGGAAATTCTTACTCTTGGAAATAATTTTATAGCCTAATGTACACCCTTATTGGGTTAGTCACAGGACCCCGAATCTCCTATCCTTATAGGAGAAGCCTAATTATAGTATTAACAAACTAAAATGGGTGTCTCGTTGGACATTCAGGTGCTGTAGGTCAAAGAATACTGAACAACAGTTTATAAAGGCTGGAAATTCTTACTCTTGGAAATAATTTTATAGCCTAATGTACACCCTTATTGGGTTAGTCACAGGACCCCGAATCTCCTATCCTTATAGGAGAAGCCTAATTATAGTATTAACAAACTAAAATGGGTGTCTCGTTGGACATTCAGGTGCTGTAGGTCAAAGAATACTGAACAACAGTTTATAAAGGCTGGAAATTCTTACTCTTGGAAATAATTTTATAGCCTAATGTACACCCTTATTGGGTTAGTCACAGGACCCCGAATCTCCTATCCTTATAGGAGAAGCCTAATTATAGTATTAACAAACTAAAATGGGTGTCTCGTTGGACATTCAGGTGCTGTAGGTCAAAGAATACTGAACAACAGTTTATAAAGGCTGGAAATTCTTACTCTTGGAAATAATTTTATAGCCTAATGTACACCCTTATTGGGTTAGTCACAGGACCCCGAATCTCCTATCCTTATAGGAGAAGCCTAATTATAGTATTAACAAACTAAAATGGGTGTCTCGTTGGACATTCAGGTGCTGTAGGTCAAAGAATACTGAACAACAGTTTATAAAGGCTGGAAATTCTTACTCTTGGAAATAATTTTATAGCCTAATGTACACCCTTATTGGGTTAGTCACAGGACCCCGAATCTCCTATCCTTATAGGAGAAGCCTAATTATAGTATTAACAAACTAAAATGGGTGTCTCGTTGGACATTCAGGTGCTGTAGGTCAAAGAATACTGAACAACAGTTTATAAAGGCTGGAAATTCTTACTCTTGGAAATAATTTTATAGCCTAATGTACACCCTTATTGGGTTAGTCACAGGACCCCGAATCTCCTATCCTTATAGGAGAAGCCTAATTATAGTATTAACAAACTAAAATGGGTGTCTCGTTGGACATTCAGGTGCTGTAGGTCAAAGAATACTGAACAACAGTTTATAAAGGCTGGAAATTCTTACTCTTGGAAATAATTTTATAGCCTAATGTACACCCTTATTGGGTTAGTCACAGGACCCCGAATCTCCTATCCTTATAGGAGAAGCCTAATTATAGTATTAACAAACTAAAATGGGTGTCTCGTTGGACATTCAGGTGCTGTAGGTCAAAGAATACTGAACAACAGTTTATAAAGGCTGGAAATTCTTACTCTTGGAAATAATTTTATAGCCTAATGTACACCCTTATTGGGTTAGTCACAGGACCCCGAATCTCCTATCCTTATAGGAGAAGCCTAATTATAGTATTAACAAACTAAAATGGGTGTCTCGTTGGACATTCAGGTGTGTAGGCTGGAAATTCTTACTCTTGGAAATAATTTTATAGCCTAATGTACACCCTTATTGGGTTAGTCACAGGACCCCGAATCTCCTATCCTTATAGGAGAAGCCTAATTATAGTATTAACAAACTAAAATGGGTGTCTCGTTGGACATTCAGGTGCTGTAGGTCAAAGAATACTGAACAACAGTTTATAAAGGCTGGAAATTCTTACTCTTGGAAATAATTTTATAGCCTAATGTACACCCTTATTGGGTTAGTCACAGGACCCCGAATCTCCTATCCTTATAGGAGAAGCCTAATTATAGTATTAACAAACTAAAATGGGTGTCTCGTTGGACATTCAGGTGCTGTAGGTCAAAGAATACTGAACAACAGTTTATAAAGGCTGGAAATTCTTACTCTTGGAAATAATTTTATAGCCTAATGTACACCCTTATTGGGTTAGTCACAGGACCCCGAATCTCCTATCCTTATAGGAGAAGCCTAATTATAGTATTAACAAACTAAAATGGGTGTCTCGTTGGACATTCAGGTGTTGTAGGTCAAAGAATACTGAACAACAGTTTATAAAGGCTGGAAATTCTTACTCTTGGAAATAATTTTATAGCCTAATGTACACCCTTATTGGGTTAGTCACAGGACCCCGAATCTCCTATCCTTATAGGAGAAGCCTAATTATAGTATTAACAAACTAAAATGGGTGTCTCGTTGGACATTCAGGTGCTGTAGGTCAAAGAATACTGAACAACAGTTTATAAAGGCTGGAAATTCTTACTCTTGGAAATAATTTTTATAGCCTAATGTACACCCTTATTGGGTTAGTCACAGGACCCCGAATCTCCTATCCTTATAGGAGAAGCCTAATTATAGTATTAACAAACTAAAATGGGTGTCTCGTTGGACATTCAGGTGTGTAGGTCAAAGAATACTGAACAACAGTTTATAAAGGCTGGAAATTCTTACTCTTGGAAATAATTTTATAGCCTAATGTACACCCTTATTGGGTTAGTCACAGGACCCCGAATCTCCTATCCTTATAGGAGAAGCCTAATTATAGTATTAACAAACTAAAATGGGTGTCTCGTTGGACATTCAGGTGGTGTAGGTCAAAGAATACTGAACAACAGTTTATAAAGGCTGGAAATTCTTACTCTTGGAAATAATTTTATAGCCTAATGTACACCCTTATTGGGTTAGTCACAGGACCCCGAATCTCCTATCCTTATAGGAGAAGCCTAATTATAGTATTAACAAACTAAAATGGGTGTCTCGTTGGACATTCAGGTGCTGTAGGTCAAAGAATACTGAACAACAGTTTATAAAGGCTGGAAATTCTTACTCTTGGAAATAATTTTATAGCCTAATGTACACCCTTATTGGGTTAGTCACAGGACCCCGAATCTCCTATCCTTATAGGAGAAGCCTAATTATAGTATTAACAAACTAAAATGGGTGTCTCGTTGGACATTCAGGTGCTGTAGGTCAAAGAATACTGAACAACAGTTTATAAAGGCTGGAAATTCTTACTCTTGGAAATAATTTTATAGCCTAATGTACACCCTTATTGGGTTAGTCACAGGACCCCGAATCTCCTATCCTTATAGGAGAAGCCTAATTATAGTATTAACAAACTAAAATGGGTGTCTCGTTGGACATTCAGGTGCTGTAGGTCAAAGAATACTGAACAACAGTTTATAAAGGCTGGAAATTCTTACTCTTGGAAATAATTTTATAGCCTAATGTACACCCTTATTGGGTTAGTCACAGGACCCCGAATCTCCTATCCTTATAGGAGAAGCCTAATTATAGTATTAACAAACTAAAATGGGTGTCTCGTTGGACATTCAGGTGCTGTAGGTCAAAGAATACTGAACAACAGTTTATAAAGGCTGGAAATTCTTACTCTTGGAAATAATTTTATAGCCTAATGTACACCCTTATTGGGTTAGTCACAGGACCCCGAATCTCCTATCCTTATAGGAGAAGCCTAATTATAGTATTAACAAACTAAAATGGGTGTCTCGTTGGACATTCAGGTGCTGTAGGTCAAAGAATACTGAACAACAGTTTATAAAGGCTGGAAATTCTTACTCTTGGAAATAATTTTATAGCCTAATGTACACCCTTATTGGGTTAGTCACAGGACCCCGAATCTCCTATCCTTATAGGAGAAGCCTAATTATAGTATTAACAAACTAAAATGGGTGTCTCGTTGGACATTCAGGTGCTGTAGGTCAAAGAATACTGAACAACAGTTTATAAAGGCTGGAAATTCTTACTCTTGGAAATAATTTTATAGCCTAATGTACACCCTTATTGGGTTAGTCACAGGACCCCGAATCTCCTATCCTTATAGGAGAAGCCTAATTATAGTATTAACAAACTAAAATGGGTGTCTCGTTGGACATTCAGGTGCTGTAGGTCAAAGAATACTGAACAACAGTTTATAAAGGCTGGAAATTCTTACTCTTGGAAATAATTTTATAGCCTAATGTACACCCTTATTGGGTTAGTCACAGGACCCCGAATCTCCTATCCTTATAGGAGAAGCCTAATTATAGTATTAACAAACTAAAATGGGTGTCTCGTTGGACATTCAGGTGCTGTAGGTCAAAGAATACTGAACAACAGTTTATAAAGGCTGGAAATTCTTACTCTTGGAAATAATTTTATAGCCTAATGTACACCCTTATTGGGTTAGTCACAGGACCCCGAATCTCCTATCCTTATAGGAGAAGCCTAATTATAGTATTAACAAACTAAAATGGGTGTCTCGTTGGACATTCAGGTGTTGTAGGTCAAAGAATACTGAACAACAGTTTATAAAGGCTGGAAATTCTTACTCTTGGAAATAATTTTATAGCCTAATGTACACCCTTATTGGGTTAGTCACAGGACCCCGAATCTCCTATCCTTATAGGAGAAGCCTAATTATAGTATTAACAAACTAAAATGGGTGTCTCGTTGGACATTCAGGTGGTGTAGGTCAAAGAATACTGAACAACAGTTTATAAAGGCTGGAAATTCTTACTCTTGGAAATAATTTTATAGCCTAATGTACACCCTTATTGGGTTAGTCACAGGACCCCGAATCTCCTATCCTTATAGGAGAAGCCTAATTATAGTATTAACAAACTAAAATGGGTGTCTCGTTGGACATTCAGGTGCTGTAGGTCAAAGAATACTGAACAACAGTTTATAAAGGCTGGAAATTCTTACTCTTGGAAATAATTTTATAGCCTAATGTACACCCTTATTGGGTTAGTCACAGGACCCCGAATCTCCTATCCTTATAGGAGAAGCCTAATTATAGTATTAACAAACTAAAATGGGTGTCTCGTTGGACATTCAGGTGTTGTAGGTCAAAGAATACTGAACAACAGTTTATAAAGGCTGGAAATTCTTACTCTTGGAAAAATTTTATAGCCTAATGTACACCCTTATTGGGTTAGTCACAGGACCCCGAATCTCCTATCCTTATAGGAGAAGCCTAATTATAGTATTAACAAACTAAAATGGGTGTCTCGTTGGACATTCAGGTGTTGTAGGTCAAAGAATACTGAACAACAGTTTATAAAGGCTGGAAATTCTTACTCTTGGAAATAATTTTATAGCCTAATGTACACCCTTATTGGGTTAGTCACAGGACCCCGAATCTCCTATCCTTATAGGAGAAGCCTAATTATAGTATTAACAAACTAAAATGGGTGTCTCGTTGGACATTCAGGTGTTGTAGGTCAAAGAATACTGAACAACAGTTTATAAAGGCTGGAAATTCTTACTCTTGGAAATAATTTTATAGCCTAATGTACACCCTTATTGGGTTAGTCACAGGACCCCGAATCTCCTATCCTTATAGGAGAAGCCTAATTATAGTATTAACAAACTAAAATGGGTGTCTCGTTGGACATTCAGGTGTTGTAGGTCAAAGAATACTGAACAACAGTTTATAAAGGCTGGAAATTCTTACTCTTGGAAATAATTTTATAGCCTAATGTACACCCTTATTGGGTTAGTCACAGGACCCCGAATCTCCTATCCTTATAGGAGAAGCCTAATTATAGTATTAACAAACTAAAATGGGTGTCTCGTTGGACATTCAGGTGTTGTAGGTCAAAGAATACTGAACAACAGTTTATAAAGGCTGGAAATTCTTACTCTTGGAAATAATTTTATAGCCTAATGTACACCCTTATTGGGTTAGTCACAGGACCCCGAATCTCCTATCCTTATAGGAGAAGCCTAATTATAGTATTAACAAACTAAAATGGGTGTCTCGTTGGACATTCAGGTGCTGTAGGTCAAAGAATACTGAACAACAGTTTATAAAGGCTGGAAATTCTTACTCTTGGAAATAATTTTATAGCCTAATGTACACCCTTATTGGGTTAGTCACAGGACCCCGAATCTCCTATCCTTATAGGAGAAGCCTAATTATAGTATTAACAAACTAAAATGGGTGTCTCGTTGGACATTCAGGTGCTGTAGGTCAAAGAATACTGAACAACAGTTTATAAAGGCTGGAAATTCTTACTCTTGGAAATAATTTTATAGCCTAATGTACACCCTTATTGGGTTAGTCACAGGACCCCGAATCTCCTATCCTTATAGGAGAAGCCTAATTATAGTATTAACAAACTAAAATGGGTGTCTCGTTGGACATTCAGGTGCTGTAGGTCAAAGAATACTGAACAACAGTTTATAAAGGCTGGAAATTCTTACTCTTGGAAATAATTTTATAGCCTAATGTACACCCTTATTGGGTTAGTCACAGGACCCCGAATCTCCTATCCTTATAGGAGAAGCCTAATTATAGTATTAACAAACTAAAATGGGTGTCTCGTTGGACATTCAGGTGCTGTAGGTCAAAGAATACTGAACAACAGTTTATAAAGGCTGGAAATTCTTACTCTTGGAAATAATTTTATAGCCTAATGTACACCCTTATTGGGTTAGTCACAGGACCCCGAATCTCCTATCCTTATAGGAGAAGCCTAATTATAGTATTAACAAACTAAAATGGGTGTCTCGTTGGACATTCAGGTGTTGTAGGTCAAAGAATACTGAACAACAGTTTATAAAGGCTGGAAATTCTTACTCTTGGAAATAATTTTATAGCCTAATGTACACCCTTATTGGGTTAGTCACAGGACCCCGAATCTCCTATCCTTATAGGAGAAGCCTAATTATAGTATTAACAAACTAAAATGGGTGTCTCGTTGGACATTCAGGTGTTGTAGGTCAAAGAATACTAAACAACAGTTTATAAAGGCTGGAAATTCTTACTCTTGGAAATAATTTTATAGCCTAATGTACACCCTTATTGGGTTAGTCACAGGACCCCGAATCTCCTATCCTTATAGGAGAAGCCTAATTATAGTATTAACAAACTAAAATGGGTGTCTCGTTGGACATTCAGGGCTGTAGTCAAACAATACTGAACAACAGTTTATAAAGGATGGAAATTCTTACTCTTGGAAATAATTTTATAGCCTAATGTACACCCTTATTGGGTTAGTCACAGGACCCCGAATCTCCTATCCTTATAGGAGAAGCCTAATTATAGTATTAACAAACAAAATGGGTGTCTCGTTGGACATTCAGGTGTTGTAGGTCAAACAATACTGAACAATAGTTTTAAAGGCTGGAAATTCTTACTCTTGGAAATAATTTTATAGCCTAATGTACACCCTTATTGGGTTAGTCACAGGACCCTGAATCTCCTTAACCTTATAGGAGAAGCTAATTATAGTATTAAAAAACTTAAATGGGTGTGTCTCGTTGGACATTCAGGTGTTGTAGGTCAAACAATACTGAACAATAGTTTATAAAGGCTGGAAATTCTTACTCTTGGAAATAATTTTATAGCCTAATGTACACCCTTATTGGGTTACTCACAGGACCCGAATCCTAACCTTATAGGAGAGCCTAATTATAGTATTACAAACTAAAATGGGTGTCTCGTTGGACATTCAGGTGCTGTAGGTCCAAGAATACTGAACAACTTTTATAAGGCTGGAAATTCTTACTCTTGGAAATAATTTTATAGCCTAATGTACACCCTTATTGGGTTAGTCACAGGACCCCAATCTCATATCCTTATAGGAGAAGCTAATTCTAGTTTAACTAACTAAATGGGTGTCTCGTTGGACTTCAGTGCTGGGTCATACAATACTGAACAACAGTTATAAAGGTGGAAATTCTTACTTTGGTATTATTTTATAGCCTTTTGTATTTGATAAGCAAAAGTGGAAGGATCCCTGAACTGTGTTAACAGAGGTTTCTCCTCAATGTCAAAATCTGAATGGACTATTGAGCTTCCCTCAAGTAGTACCATTTTGAAATCAGTTTTGACATTGTCCTCTGCCTTCTTCTTCTGAGCAGCAGATCTTCTAGATACACCAGAAGTTCTAACTACTGATCTTGAAGGATCAGCAGTTTGAAACTTCTCAGGATTTGCAGCCTTGGCAGCCAAATATTTTCTATATGTATCCATTAGTCTTTCTTCTTTCCATCTGGATACAGAGGCTTTTGAACCATATCCTTCTGCTACTAGCTCTTCTATTATCTGGGCTCTCTTGGCCTTTCCTTCTTTGCTTGTGGCCATTTTGTCTGCAAGCAGTTGTGCTCTTCTTGTCAGCTCTTGCATAGAGAGTCCTTTGAGTGTAAAGGCTTTAGTCTTGCTGTTCTTGGTGATATAAGACACCAGTTGTTGTCTTTTATCCTGTTCAGCAATCTCATCAAGGCTAGCCTGCCTTTGTAGTTCAGCTGCATAAGCCTGAAGTTTTTCTTCATGGCTTAAGTCCAAATCATCCCTTTCTTCCAGAGATTTCCAAATCTGATCTTCTCTGGCCTTCTTGTTGGCTGCAATTAAACTCTTCTCTAATAGTTCAGCTGATTGAGAGATGGGAGAAGGGTTTAATACAGTCATTGTTGTAACAGATGTAGGCCTGATGGGATCAGATGTTGGTTGAGTGGGAGCAGTGGTTCTGGAAGGTTCAGTTGTTTGAGGTTGGGAAGTGTTGACTTCTGATGTGCTGACAACTGCTGATGGTTTGTCAGCTACTGAAGGATTGTCTTCAGTACTTTCTGATTCTTCATCAGAAGTTTGGTAATCAGAAGTTTCTTCATTACACCTTAGGGAATCATCAGAACTTTGGGTCTCATCTTCTTTCTCAGCAGCTTCAATTTCTTCAATAGAGACACCAAACTGTTTGGCCAATTTTTCTTTTCTGGCCTGATCTTTCTGATCTCTTTCAAGGAGTGCCACTCGTGCCTTTACTCTGGCTTGGAATGACTCCTTAGGTTCCCTGATCTTCTCCCCCTTTTTGGATTCATCAATTCTAACCCTTGAAGCAGAGGGTTGGGAGAAGTGTCCTTGAAGATGAGCAATCTGCTGGCTGTTGTAGTCTATTTTGTTAGACAGATCGTTCATCTTGGTTTTAATCACCCCAAATTGGTTCTTGATTGACAGCTCCAAGTCAGCTGTATAGGTTTGGAAGTGATTTCTGATGAGTGTATTCATCATGTGGTACAGGGGACCCTCTGGGCTGCATAGCTGGTTCAGGTCTATGCTTGTGTGCCCAGGGAATTGGGTAGGCATTTGCTGTGAAGGGGGTGTTTTTGGGAGATCCTCATGTTGTACAGAGGATGCCACTCTAGGGGTTTTAGGGATTGAGTGGACTTTAACCTGTGCAGAGGTGACTGGCTTCTTGAGCCTGGATACCTTTGCAGCAGGACCTTCAGAAAGTGCCGTCAATTCAGTAGTTGTAGTTTTTGAAACATCATCCAAATTAATGGAATCATCTGTTTCCCTGATGTTGCCCTCAGAGAGGACTGTCTCAGTTAAATCATGAGCTGAGCCCAACTCAGTTCTCTCATGAACCTCTGTTTCTTGGTACTGAGGATTTCCTACCTCAGGCATTAAGCCTTCATCAGTAGTTGCCACATCTGAGGTCTTAGCTATGTTACTTCTGTCCTCAGATCCACCACTGGGTGGTAACTGAGTAGTAGCAGCCTCAGATGCCCCAAGAGTCTCTAAATTTGGGCTTAAAGACTCTGGTCCACCCTCATCTCTTGGGATAGGGCTAGAGATGTCCACATCCATGTCTGATGTAGTAGTTATGTCCCCTGTTTGTTGTGGTTGATGGGGACTGACATGATCAGATGGGACATTCTCTTTTAGCCCAGAGAGAAGTTTGGCAATTTCAATTGCCTCTTGTTCAGAAATTTGTGGGGAAGGTTCAGTAGTTTGGGCAATAGTTTGTTGTTCAGCAGTTTCAAAAGAAGAGTGTGTTTGATATGCTTTTCTAAGTCTTTTTCTTTTGAAATGAACAGATATGGGTGCTCTTGGTGGGGTTTGAGATGGATGAGACTGAGAGGGTGTTTCAGTCTCAACAGTTTGAAGAGCAGAATGCTCAAGAGCATGTTCAGGCATCTCAACCTCCTGAACAGCTTTTCTTTTGGGTTGGTGGGTTACAGTTTTTGTTGGCTTGGGCTTTTTGGCTTTTGGTGGTGTAGGTGTGGAAGATGTGGGCTTCAGGGGGACTTGTTGTTGTTCTCCCTGATCATCTTCTGGCCAGGCAGCCGGTTTGTTCAGTCTTGAGTATGCTTGTGATGTTAAAGGGTTTAAAGTTGAAACTTTTCCCACAAGCACCTCATTACCCAGTTCCCCTATTATGCATTGCATAATGAACCTTGGGTACAACAAAAACTTTTTCTTGGTATTATTGTGATGTAACACCAACTCATGGAAAAACAGTTTTGATGCCCTGTATTTGGTTTCATTCACAATGGAATGAAATATTGGTTGAAAAGTGGAGGGCATCTGGTCATATGACCCTGTTTTTGGACTCAAACACATAATTATATAATGAAACAAAAGTTTGTATTTTGGTTCAAAATATTTTTTGAATATTGTTGCATGGGAGAGAGTACCTTGATAACCACACTCAGTCATGGTTAGATGAATATCTTTGTTAGCAACATGGTCAGGGGCAGCTACATCATCCAGACCCAGTCTTGTTGCTAGTGTGGCTGGTGTGATGGTCAGTTGTTTCCCTTTTATCTTTGAGTTGAGGGAAATGACCTCACCACCCATTGTAACCGTCTCAGCATTTGCCCAGAACTCATTCAGAGTTTCAGTATGAATTGGTGGGTTAATTGTGAGAGCAGTAAAGTATTGGGATTTGACGACAAGATCAATGATCTCATCGTATTGGGACCAGCCTTCTTGTTTTTCAAGAAAAGCTCTTTGATTGTGTCCCTGTTTTAGAACAAGATCCATTGTGGTTTGGGTGTTTTGATCGAACAGTGAATTTTCAGGTGTAGGTTTTGAGAGAGTTTTGAGAGAGAAGGAGGGATATTTTGTGAGTTTAAAAGGATAAGTGTGTGAAAAAGGTATTTATTAGGAGTTTTAACCGCTTGAATCTTCTTTATTAGAAGTTTTAAAACCGCCTTTGGTTAAAAATCTCTTTATCAGAGGTTTTAAACTTATTAGGTCAAACCTCTGATGATGGGAAAAGTCAGATTTGCCCTTTTGACTTAAACTGCTGATGAAGGATTACTTCATCAGTAGTTCCCATTTTCTCTTCAGCAGTTTTAACATCTGATGAGAAATGTTTTTATAAATACTTTATTCATAACTTCTGAAGTTTATTTTATCAGAAGTTACACACTTTTTCAGAAAGTTATCCCCATACTGATGATTTTTGTTCATCAGTAGTTTCTCTCAAACTGTTTTTGTTTTTCAGAAGTTTTGTTTCAGACTTTTGACATTTGTAAGTGAAAACCAGAAAAAAAGATGGAAAAGGTTAACCTGAAATCCACCAAGGTAAACAGGATGGAATCAGGGGTGGAAAAAGGAAAAATAAATTTTTCATTTTGATTCCACCATGGTAAACAGGATGGAATCAAGGATGGAAAAAGGAAAAGAAAAATTTTGATGCATATCAGTAGTGATTGATGTAGAAGTTTGCTGTAGAGTTGGGTAGAATCAAGTGTTAACTTGGATTCTAACTGATATGCAGAAAAAAAATAAAATAAACACTTACAAATTTAGCATTCCAAGCATGGAAACTAACTTCTGAAATGTTGATGTGTCAAGGGGCTTAGTGAAGATGTCAGCTATCTGATTAGCTGTTGCTACATGCTTCACCTCAATCTTGCCTTTTTCATAGCAATCTCTTATGAAATGGTACCTGATCTCAATATGTTTAGTTTTTGAGAACTGTACCGGATTTTGAATGATGCTAATGGCAGATTTGCTGTCTACAAACAAAGGTGTCTTGGTCTCTTTGATTCCATAATCAAGAAGTTGATATTGGAGCCATTGTATCTGTGATGTACAACTTGCAGCTGCAATGTATTCAGCTTCAGCAGTTGAAGTTGCAACAGATGTTTGCTTCTTTGATTGCCATGACACTAGACAGTTACCCAGAAATTGACAACCACCAGATGTTGACTTTCTAGTCATCTTACACCCTGCATAGTCACTATCTGAAAATGCTGATAACTTGGTATTGCTTGAAGCAGGATACCAAATTCCCAGTGTTGGAGTTCCTTTCAGATATCTAAAAATTCTTTTGACTGCAATAAGGTGTGATTCCCTTGGTGCTGATTGATATCTAGCACAGACACATGTTGAAAACATAATATCTGGTCTAGAAGCAGTTAAGTATAAAAGGGAACCTATCATGCATCTGTACATGGTTTGATCAACCTGTTTTCCTTGATCATCAGGTTCAACTTGTGTGATAGGTGTCATGGGAGTGGAACATGATTTACAGTCATTTAAAGAAAATTTGTTCAATAATTCTTTAACATATTTTGATTGATGTATAAAAGTTCCATTTGTTTGTTGTTTGATCTGCAGTCCTAGAAAGTACTGCAGTTCTCCCATGGTACTCATCTCAAATTTTGATTGCATGAGTTTCTTAAAATCATCACACAATTTTGTGTTTGTTGAACCAAAGATGATATCATCAACATAAATTTGAACAAGTAAGACATGATTTCCAACATGTTTAATGAAAAGTGTTTTATCAATGGCACCTCTTGTAAAGTTATTTTTGAGTAAAAAGGTGGAGAGTGTATCATACCAGGCTCTTGGAGCCTGTTTGAGCCCATATAGAGCTTTATCCAGTCTGTACACCCACTCAGGATGAGAAGGATCCTCAAACCCAGGTGGCTGACAGACATACACCTCCTCCTTGATTTTACCATATAAAAATGCACTTTTCACATCCATTTGATAAACTTTTATTTTGTTGGAAATGGCATAGGCCAGAAATAACCTGATGGCCTCAAGCCTTGCAACTGGAGCAAAGGTTTCATCATAGTCAATTCCCTCTTCTTGAGAGTACCCTTGAACTACCAGTCTTGCCTTGTTCTTGATTATCATACCAGCTTCATCTTGTTTGTTCCTGAAAACCCATCTTGTACCAATTGGTTGCTTGTTTTGAGGTAAGGGACAGATTTCCCAGACCTGTTGCTTGTTGAACTGTAGTAGTTCATCTTGCATAGCCTGCACCCAATTGTTGTCTTTGAGGGCTTCCTGGTACTTCTTTGGTTCCAACTGTGAAATAAAGGCTGAGAATAGGCAAAAGTTGGAGAGCTGGTTTCTGGTCAGAACACCTGTAGCTATATCACCCATGATTTGATCAAGTGGATGATCTCTGTGTTCAATCAGTTGTTGTAAACCACTGACAGGTGTAGGTGGCTCTGGTTCTTCAAACAAACTACTGAGGTCTATGATATCTGGTTCAGCAGTTGCAGCTTCTTCAGTAGTTGCAGGTGCTGAGGCAGATGTTTGAGTTTGGCCTTCAGTATTTGTTTGATCAGAAGTTTGGAAAACTTCTGATGGTGTTGTAGTTGACTTAATGACTGTTTGAGGAGTCCATGGTGCAGGATCCTCATCTTCAAACCTTTGATCACCATAATAAGTAGGTTTGGAAGAAGTAACAGCCTTTTCAGGTCCAAAGTGAAAGTTGTCAAGGTCAAAGAGTTCAGCAGGATGTGCTGGAATAAGAGTGTGTTTTGACTCATTGAACTTGACATTCAATGTTTCTTCTACTATCTTGGTGTGAGAATTAAAAACCTTGTAGGCTTTTCTAGTTGAAGAGTAACCAAGAAAGTAACCTGAGTCAACTTTGGCAGCAAACTTTGAGATAGATTCCTTGATGTTCAAGATGAAACATTGACACCCAAAAGCCCTGAAAAAGGAGATAAGGGGCTTCATGCCATGAAGAACTTCATAGGCAGTCTTGGAATGTCTCTTGACCACAAGAACTCTATTCTGAACATAACATGCTGTGTTAACTGCTTCTGCCCAAAAGTACAATGGCAGTCCAGAATCAGCTAACATTGTTCTTGCTCCTTCTATCAATGTTCTGTTCTTCCTTTCTACTACACCATTTTGTTCAGGAGTTCTGGGAACACTGTATTGTCTAATAATCCCTTTAGACAAACAGAATTCATCCAGAGTTTTGTTCCTGAACTCTGTCCCATTGTCACTTCTAATGGTTTTGACAGATAGAGAATATTGTTTCTCTACTTGTAGAATGAAGAACTTGATGATTTCAGCAGCCTCATCCTTGGAAAATAAGAAGAATACCCATGTGAATCTTGAGTAGTCATCAATGATGACTAAGCAGTACTTCTTTTTACCAAGGCTCATAATCTTGACAGGCCCAAATAAGTCCATATGGAGTAGTTGAAGACATGCAGTTGTTTTTGATTCTTCAATAGACTTATAGGAGGACTTATGCTGTTTTCCCTTTAAACAGGATACACAGTGTTCTTGACACTGGTATACTTTCAAAGGTAGACCTCTGACCAAGCCCATTTTTGTGACTTTATTTATGGTTTTAAAGTTCACATGGCCAAG
This sequence comes from Ambrosia x helenae, assembly GCA_030844895.1. Classification (NCBI taxonomy): domain Eukaryota; kingdom Viridiplantae; phylum Streptophyta; class Magnoliopsida; order Asterales; family Asteraceae; genus Ambrosia; species Ambrosia x helenae. The sequence goes on along the minus strand of JAUTDX010007041.1, from coordinate 3,927 downwards.
TCTCCTGTGCCAGAGATCTGTTTCTGAAGTTGATGCCCTTGAGAAGAAACAGGCAGTGTTGTTCAATACTTTGTCTTTTTCAATGTCCACTGCATAGACATTGCCACATCTTTTGGCAATCAGCAAAGTATGATCTTCTATAATCTTCTCAATCAACTTCTGGCCTTCTGGTGAGATGATCTTGCAAGCTGTCTTTGTGAAAAAGGAAGAATATCCTTTATCACACATTTGTGACACACTCAGCAAGTTGTATTCAAGGTTCTCCACCAGATTGACCTTGTCAAACTGTATTTTGCCAGAGGAGACATTGCCATGTCCTAGCACATATCCCTTGGCATTGTTCCCAAAGGACACAGATCCTTCTCTTTGGCTGATAAAGTTGTTTATCAGGTATCTGCATCCAGTCATGTGCATAGAGCCTCCACTATCAACATACCATATGCTGTTTAAGCCCCTGGAAACTCTCTGCACATAAAAGCAAATTAGTTAGATTTGGAAACCCAAGCCTGTTTGGCTTTGGGTTTGCTCTTGGGAACAGTTACAGTTTGTTTTTGACCAGGTTGAGAAATCCATGTCTTTTTGGCAATGGATTTTTCATGAAGAACTATGGTGGTATCCTTTTTAGGACCACCATCAACCTTGGTCATCAGTAGTTCTACCATGTTCTTTAGATTTTGAATCTCAGCAGTTTGTGAAACTGCTGATGATTCTGGTCTAACTACTGACAGGGAATTTTGAGAAAAAGATTTTGGTTGAGATATTATCTTTTTCTGAGAAAAGGTGTTTTCAGGTTGTTTCTTGGGTTTAAAGACTTTTTCATAATCATTTCTGATTTGATTTCCCACAACCTGTTGTTTAAATTTTTGATTGAACTGAATTCCTTTTCTGTATCTACAAAATTCAGTTTTGTGGTTGAACAGGCCACAAATTTCACATGCTTTTGCCTTCTGTTTTTGTTCTGAAGGCAAATTTCTGACAGTAAAAAGATTTTGCTCATCAGTAGTTTTCAGGGTCTCAACTCCTGAAGTAGATGAAACTACTGATGGCTTGTTGTCAGTTTTTGTAAATACTTCTGAAGTACTTTCTTTAAAAATGCCAGGATTTCTATTTAGAAAGTTTTCATGGAAAGATGTGCATTCTTTCCCTTCAGAAGTTTCATTTGAAACAATTCTTCTCCCATCTTCAGTAGTTTTGGGAGAAAAATCTGTTGGTGTTTCAACATGATGGTATCCTATGCCAAACTTCACATTTGAAGCACTTTGTTTGTTTAGCAGTAGTTGATACCCCCTACAAGATTCAACCCATTTTTCACAAGTGATCCTGGTGTCAGCAAGCTCTTGTCTGACATCTCCCAGGTCATTTAACATCATTTTGATTTGTGCTTGGGTTTCAATGGCAGAGTCAGTTAATTTAGAAACCTCTTTAGTTTTAGCACACAGTTTTCTTTCCAAATCACATTTTATCTGTGTGTATTTTCTTTCTAAATCATTGGCTTTGCCTTGTAGGTGCACGTTTGTCTCTCTTATGAGAGCAAAAGTTTCTTTGCAAGAGTTTGAACATAGTTTTGTCAAAGATTCTTTTGATACCTGAGACAATGCAGATCTTGAGGTAGAGCCTTCAAATGCCATTAAGGCAAAGTTCTTTCTGCCATTGTCTGGTTCTCCCCAGTTGATGTCAAACACTTTGTTGTCTGCATCAGGATTACACTCTGTGGTGTCATATGGGAGACTGCTCCAGTCAACATACCCCGAGGTAAAGAGGCTTTGTTGAGGGGGTTGTTGAGGCTGTGGAGGAAGTTGAGCAGCTGGAAAGGGAGGGATTGATTGTTGGCCTGCATCTGTTGAGCAGGCACTTGAACATATTGTACTTGAGGCATATATTGCTGTTGAGGAGCTTGTGCCTGTACAAAATGAGCACTCCCTTGAGTTCCATTGTTCCTATTATAATTGGGGTTATAGTTATTTCCAGATTGTGATTGGTTAAAGCTAGAGCTTCTACATTCTCTAGCAAAGTGTCCCAACTTCTGACACTTGTGACATCTCAGTTTAGATTTGTCAAAACCAATTTTTGTGTTACTGGTCAATCCTGGAAATTTCCTTCCTGACCTTTTATAAAACTTGTTAGTTTTAATGCTTAGCATGGCCAGTTGGTGAAGTATGTCCATTTCTTCCAAGTCATCACTGCTAAAATTTTTCAAATCATCCATGATAAAACATAGATTATCAGCAGTTTGACCTTGGTCATCATTGTCATAACCTGGGAAAGATCTTTCTGATGAGATCCCAGTGGTTATGTCAATATTGTCATAAGATCCATAGGAACAAGTTGGTGAATCTTGTCCCAAAAGTGCTGTACTACCTGGTAGGTAGTCATCAGCAGTTTTACCAGAAGTTTGTAATTTCTTCTTTTGATCGATTTCTCTTTCAAAAGTGAGTAATCTCCCATGGAGTTTTGTAAGAGTGAGGGAGCTAAAATCTGGTGAGGATCTTAAGACAATGGAGTAAGTTTCCCATTTGTCAGGCAGAGACCTTAAAAATCTATGTAACATAGATACTGTTGTATAGGTCTGCCCATTTAACTTTAGCTCAGAGATTAATGAGGAGAATCTTTCAAATTGTTGTGTCAAAGTCTCCCCATTAATATAAGCAAATGTTTCATATTGTTGAGCCAAAATTTCTCTGGTGTTGGCAATCACCTCTTCAGTTCCTCCAAACTGTTCTTTAAGACAGTCCCAAAGTTCTTTGGCACTTTCACAATGTAAAGGCCAGAGTATATTTCATTTGGGAGAGCCATTGCCAACATAGAGAATGCCTTAGCATCTAGCTCAAGTTTTAGGAAATCTTCATCTGTATAGTCTTTGGGATCCTTAGGAATCCCTTCTTTTGTTTCAAGGTTTATGTTTACTGGTTTGTGTGGACCATATATCACAGATCTCCAACAACCAGTGTTGGTTTGTGACAAGGTATGTGCCATTCTTTTCTGCCATATATTGTACTCATTTCTCACAAGCATGGCAGGTTTGGTGGCAGAACCAGTATTATGTGGATCCATTTTTAAAGAGTTATAGATTTGTCTGATGACTCTTTTAAGTGATGGATATTGATAAAAAGTGAACTTTTGATCTTTTTATTGAATATCAATAAGAGCTTTTGTGTCTGATTCTCAATTTGTTAGATTGATATGTGATCAGATAAACCAATGCTCTGATACCAATTGTTGGATCAGTTTGCTCTTGTTTGCTAAGTAAGAACTTGCTATCTTGACACTTAAGTGTTTAGCAAGTCCTAGTAAATCAGATTATAAGCACAGCGGAATGTTATAAGTTAAAGCAACACTTTTTATGCAAAGGCAGAGTTGTAACTCCCCCTTGATGTTTGAAACAAGATAAATGACAAAGTATTTATTATGAATCTAAGTTGTAAATGAGATTAGATACTTAGCAAGATTCACAATAAATACAGAAATGGAATAATAACAATGAGAGTGTTTGAAGGATTTTTCTGCTTAAAAATCAATGTCTAAAATAGAAGGTTGAAGTCTTCTATTTATAGACGATTACATGCATGTATCTTGCCTGAAAAAGCAAGTACAGAAAGTCCAGTTACAAGTTGCACAAGTTGAAACATTGAAAGAAACAAATAAGCTAAAAGTAATATTAAACAACAAACTATGATGCAAATGGGCGGTGGCAAATATCTTCTTGCTAAGTGCTGATGAAGGACAACTATGAAGAGTAGTTTTGTCTTCAGTACTTCTGAAGTGAACTTGTTGGTTTGGACTTCCAGAACTTCTGCAACTTCAGCACTTCTTCATATCTTCTAATCAGCAGTTTCTTGTCTTCTTTTTAGTTACTTCTATTTAGCCAAAAATGACAGAAGTGAATTAGCTAAGGTTTACAAAAGTGGTTTCACCAATCCTCTTTGTGCT
>JAUTDX010007040.1:0-18225 GCA_030844895.1 Ambrosia x helenae | reverse complement strand
ATCTTCAGATCACTGATCTTCTTGTAAACCCTGCTTGAGAAGTCTCTTCTTGTCAACAGTACTGAGTTGTTTATCAGTAAGTGACCATCTGATGATAGGGATCTTTGACTTGTAAAGTCAGAAGAAAGGGAACCAGACTTGTCCCTTGGGTTGATGGTCCTGAGTGATGGATGTCTTCAGTTTCAGATAGCCCAGGTGGGATTCTCTTCCTTGTTGATGTTGTTGCATACCAGGCATCTGAACAGTTGGGAGATGGTGTTCAGTCACTACTACTTTGGTATGCAGCTTTTCTGTGATGGTCTTTTTAATTATGATAAGCAAAAAGTGGAAGGATCCCTGAACTGTGTTAACAGAGGTTTCTCCTCAATGTCAAAATCTGAATGGACTATTGAGCTTCCCTCATAGTACCATTTTGAAATCAGTTTTGACATTGTTCCTCTGCCTCTTCTTCTGAGCAGCAGATCTTCTAGATACACCAGAAGTTTACTACTACTGATCTTGAAGGATCAGCAGTTTGGAACTTCTCAGGATTTGCAGCCTTGGCAGCCAAATATTTTCTATATGTATCCATTAGTCTTTCTTCTTTCCATCTGGATAACAGAGGCTTTTGAACCATATCCTTCTGCTACTAGCTCTTCTATTATCTGGGCTCTCTTGCCTTTCCTTCTTTGCTTGTGGCCATTTTGTCTGCAAGCAGTTGTGCTCTTCTTGTCAGCTCTTGCATAGAGAGTCCTTTGAGTGTAAAGGCTTTAGTCTTGCTGTTCTTGGTGATATAAGACACCAGTTGTTGTCTTTTTCCTGTTCAGCAATCTCAACAAGGCTAGCCTGCCTTTGGTAGTTCAGCTGCATAAGCCTGAAGTTTTTCTTCATGGCTTAAGTCCAAATCATCCCTTTCTTCCAGAGATTTCCAAATCTGATCTTCTCTGGCCTTCTTGTTGGCTGCAATTAAACTCTTCTCTAATAGTTCAGCTGATTGAGAGATGGGAGAAGGTTTAATACAGTCATTGTTGTAACAGATGTAGGCCTGATGGGATCAGATGTTGGTTGAGTGGAGAGCAGTGGTTCTGGAAGGTTCAGTTGTTTGAGGTTGGGAAGTGTTGACTTCTGATGTGCTGACAACTGCTGATGGTTTGTCAGTCAGCTACTGAAGGATTGTCTTCAGTACTTTCTGATTCTCATCAGAAGTTTGGAAATCAGAAGTTTCTTCATTACACCTTAGGGAATCATCAGAACTTTGGGTCTCATCTTCTTTCTCAGCAGCTTCAATTCTTCAATAGAGACACACACCGCACACCGTTTGCCAATTTTTCTTTCTGGCCTGATCTTTCTGATCTCTTTCAAGGAGAGCCACTCGTGCCTTTACTCTGGCTTGGAATGACTCCTTAGGTTCCCTGATCTTCTCCCCCTTTTTGATTCATCAATTCTAACCCTTGAAGCAGAGGGTTGGGAGAAGTGTCCTTGAAGATGAGCAATCTGCTGGCTGTTGTAGTCTATATTGTTAGACAGATCGTAATCATCTTGGTTTTAAATCACCCCAAATGGTTTCTTGATTGACAGCTCCAAGTCAGCTGTATAGGTTTGGAAGTGATTTCTGATGAGTGTATTCATCATGTGGTACAAGGGACCCTCTGGGCTGCATAGCTGGTTCAGGTCTATGCTTGTGTGCCCAGGGATTTGGGTAGGCATTTGCTGTGAAGGGGGGTGTTTTTTGGGAGATCCTCATGTTGTACAGAGGATGCCACTCTAGGGGTTTTAGGATTGAGTGGACTTTAACCTGTGCAGAGGTGACTGGCCTCTTGAGCCTGGATACCTTTGCAGCAGGACCTTCAGAAAGTGCCGTCAATTCAGTAGTTGTTGTAGTTTTGAAACATCATCCAAATTAATGGAATCATCTGTTTCCTGATGTTGCCCTCAAGAGGACTGTCTCAGTTAAATCATGAGCTGAGCCCAACTCAGTTCTCTCATGAACCTCTGTTTCTTGGTACTGAGGATTTCCTACCTCAGGCATTAACCTTCATCAGTAGTTGCCACATCTGAGGTCTTAGCTATGTTACTTCTGTCCTCAGATCCACCACTGGGTGGTAACTGAGTAGTAGCCGCCTCAGATGCCCAAGAGTCTCTAAATTTGGGCTTAAAGACTCTGGTCCACCCTCATCTCTTGGGATAGGGCTAGAGATGTCCACATCCATGTCTGATGTTGTGGTTATGTCCCCTGTTTGTGTGGTTGTAGGGGACTGACATAATCAGATGGGGACCTTCTTTTTTAGCCAGAGAGACAGTTTGGCAATTTCAATTGCCTCTTGTTCCAGAAATTTGTGGGAGGGTTCAGTAGTTTGGGCAATAGTTTGTTGTTCAGCAGTTTCAAAAGAAGAGTGTGTTTGATATGCTTTTCTAAGTCTTTTTCTTTTGAAATGATCATAAATGGGTGCTCTTGGTGGGTTTTGAGATGGATGAGACTGAGAGGGTGTTTCAGTCTCAGCAGTTTGAAGAGCAGAATGCTCAAGAGCATGTTCAGGCATCTCAACCTCCTGAACAGCTTTTCTTTTGGGTTGGGTGGGTTACAGTTTTTGTTGGCTTGGGCTTTTTGGCTTTTGGTGGTGTAGGTGTGGAAGATGTGGGCTTCAGGGGGACTTGTTGTTGTTCTCCCTGATCATCTTCTGGCCAGGCAGCCGGTTTGTTCAGTCTTGAGTATGCTTGTGATGATAAAGGGTTTAAAGTTGAAACTTCCCACAGCCACCTCATTACCCAGTTCCCCTATTATGCAATGCATAATGAACCTTGGGTACAACAAAAACTTTTTCTTGGTATTATGTGATGTAACACCAACTCATGAAAAACAGTTTTGATGCCCTGTATTTGGTTTCATTCACAATGGAATGAAATATTGGTTGAAAAGTGGAGGGCATCTGGTCATATGACCCTGTTTTTGGACTCAAACACATAATTATATAATGAAACAAAAGTTTGTATTTTGGTTCAAAATATTTTTTGAAAATTGTTGCATGGGAGAGAGTACCTTGATAACCACACTCAGTCATGGTTAGATGAATATCTTTGTTAGCAACATGGTCAGGGGCAGCTACACATCCAGACCCAGTCTTGTTGCTAGTGTGGCTGGTGTGATGGTGTCAGTTGGTTTCCCTTTTATCTTTGAGTTGAGGGAAATGACCTCACCACCCATTGTAACCGTCTCAGCATTTGCCCAAACTCATTCAGAGAGTTTCAGTGTGAATTGTGTGGGTTAATTGTGAGAGCAGTAAAGTATTGGGATTTGACGACAATATCAATGATCTCATCGTATTGGGACCAGCCTTCTTGTTTTTCAAGAAAAGCTCTTTGATTGTGTCCCTGTTTTAGAAACTAAAGGCCATTGTGGTTGGGTATTTTGATTCGAACAGTGAATTTTCAGGTGTAGGTTTTGAGAGAGTTTTGAGAGAGAAGGAGGGAAATTTTGTGAGTTTAAAAGGATAAGTGTGTGAAAAAAGTATTTAATTAGGAGTTTTAACCGCTTGAATCTCCTTTATTAGAAGTTTTAAAACCGCCTTTGGTTAAAAATCTCTTATCAGAGGTTTTAAACTTATTAGGTCAAACCTCTGATGATGGAAAAGTCAGATTTGCCCTTTTGACTTAAACTGCTGATGAGGATTACTTCATCAGTAGTTCCCATTTTCTCTTCAGTAGTTTTAACATCTGATGAGAAATGTTTTTATAAATACTTTGTTCATAACTTCTGAAGTTTATTTTATCAGAAGTTACACACTTTTTCAGAAAGTTATCCCCATAACTGATGATTTTTGTTCATCAGTAGTTTCTCTCAAACTGTTTTTGTTTTTTCAGAAAGTTTTGTTTCAGACTTTTGACATTTGTAAGTGAAAACCAGAAAAAAGATGGAAAAGGTTAACCTGAAATCCACCAAGGTAAACAGGATGGAATCAGGGGTGGAAAAAAGAAAAATAAATTTTTCATTTTGATTCCACCATGATAAACAGGATGGAATCAAGGATGGAAAAAGGAAAAAGAAAAATTTTGATACATAATCAGTAGTGATTGATGTAGAAGTTTGCTGTAGAGTTGGGTAGAATCACGTGTTAACTTGGATTCTAACTGATATGCAAAAAAAAAAAAAAAATAAAACACTTACAAATTTAGCATTCCAACATGGAAACTAACTTCTGACATGTTGATGTGTCAAGGGGCTTAGTGAAGCTGTCAGCTATCTGATTAGCTGTAGCTACAACTTCACCTCAATCTAGCCTTTTTCATTAGCAATCTCTTATGAAATGGTACCTGATCTCAATATGTTTAGTTTTTGAGAACTGTACCGGATTTTGAATGATGCTAATGGCAGATTTGCTGTCTACAAACAAAGGTGTCTTGGTCTCTTTGATTCCATAATCAAGAAGTTGATAATGGAGCCATTGTATCTGTGATGTACAACTTGCAGCTGCAATGTATTCAGCTTCAGCAGTTGAAGTTGCAACAAATGTTTGCTTCTTTGATTGCCATGACACTAGACAGTTGCCCAGGAATTGACAACCACCAGATGTGACTTTCTAGTCCTTTAACCCTGCATAGTCACTATCTGAAATGCTGATAACTTGGTATTGCTTGAAGCAGGTAAACCAAATTCCCAGTGTTGGAGTTCCTTTCAGATATCTAAAAATTCTTTTGACTGCAATAAGGTGTGATTCCCTTGGTGCTGATTGATATCTAGCACAGACACATGTTGAAAACATAAAATCTGGTCTAGAAGCAGTATAAGTTAAGAAGGGAACTTATCAATATCATGCATCTGTACATGGTCTGATCAACCTGTTTTCCTTGATCATCAGGTTCAACTTGTGTGATAGGTGTCATGGGAGTGGAACAGATTTACAGTCATTTAAAGAAAATTTGTTCAATAATTCTTTAACATATTTTGTTTGATGTATAAAAGTTCCATTTGTTTGTTGTTTGATCTGCAGTCCTAGAAAGTACTGCAGTTCTCCCATGGTACTCATCTCAAATTGTGATTGCATGAGATTTCTATAAAATCATCACACAATTTTGTGTTTGTTGAACAAAGATGATATCATCAACATAAATTTGAACAAGTAAGACATGATTTCCACCATGTTTAATGAAAAGTGTTTTATCAATGGCACCTCTTGTAAAGTTATTTTTGAGTAAAAAGGTGGAGAGTGTATCATACCAAGCTCTTGGAGCCTGTTTGAGCCCATAAAGAGCTTTATCCAGTCTGTACACCCACTCAGGATGAGTAGGATCCACAACCCAGTGGCTGACAGACATACACCTCCTCCTTGATTTTACATATAAAAATGCACTTTTTCACATCCATTTGATAAACTTTTATTTTGTTGGAAATGGCATAGGCCAGAAATAACCTGAAGGCCTCAAGCCTTGCAACTGGAGGCAAAGGTTTCATCATAGTCAATTCCCTCTTCTTGAGAGTACCCTTGAACTACCATGTCTTGCCTTGTTCTTGATTATCATACAGCTTCATCATTTTTTGTTCCTGAAAACCCATCTTGTACCAATTGGTTGCTTGTTTTGAGGTAAGGGACAGATTTCCCAGACCTGTTGCTTGTTGAAACTGTAGTAGTTCATCTTGCATAGCCTGCACCCAATTGTGGTTTTCTTTGAGGGCAACCTTGGGTACTTCTTTGGTTCCAACTGTGAAATAAAGGCTGAGAATAGCAGAAGTTGAGAGAGCTGGTTCTTGTCAGAACACCTGTAGCTATATCACCCATGATTTGATCAAGTGGATGATCTCTGTGTTCAATCAGCTGTTGTAAACCACTGACAGGTGTAGGTGTGCTCTGGTTCTTCAAACAAACTACTGAGGTCTATGATATCTGGTTCAGCAGTTGCAGCTTCTTCAGTAGTTGCAGGTGCTGGGGGCAGATGTTTGAGTTTGGCCTTCAGTATTTGTTTGATCAGAAGTTTGGAAAACTTCTGATGGTGTTGTAGTTCCTTAAATGACTGTTTGAGGAGTCCATGGTGCAGGATCCTCATCTTCAAACCTTTGATCACCATAATTAGTAGGTTTGGAAGAAGTAACAGCCTTTTCAGGTCCAAAGTGAAAGTTGTCAAGGTCAAAGAGTTCAGCAGGATGTGCTGGAATAAGAGTGTGTTTTGACTCATTGAACTTGGACATTCAATGTTTCTTCTACTATCTTGGTGTGAGAATTAAAAACCTTGTAGGCTTTTCTAGTTGAAGAGTAACCAAGAAAGTAACCTGAGTCAACTTTGGCAGCAAACTTTGAGATAGATTCCTTGATGTTCAAGATGAAACATTGACACCCAAAAGCCCTGAAAAAGGAGATAAGGGCTTCATGCCATGAAGAACTTCATAGGCAGTTTTGGAATGTCTCTTGACCACAAGAACTCTATTCTGAAATAACAAAGCTGTGTAACTGCTTCTGCCCAAAAGTACAATGGCAGTCCAGAATCAGCTAACATTTTTCTTGCTCCTTCTATCAATGTTCTGTTCTTCCTTTCTACTACACCATTTTTGTTCAGGAGTTCTGGGAACACTGTATTGTCTAATAATCCCTTTAGACAAACAGAATTCATCCAGAGTTTTGTTCCTGAACTCTGTCCATTGTCACTTCTAATGGTTTTGACAGAAAGTGAATATTGTTTCTCTACTTGTAGAATGAAGAACTTGATGATTTCAGCAGCCTCAACCCTTGGAAAATAAGAAGAATACCCATGTGAATCTTGAGTAGTCATCAATGAAGCCTAAGCAGTACTTCTTTTAACCAAGGCTCCATATCTTGACAGGCCCAAATAAGTCCATATTGAGTAAGTTGAAGACATGCAGTTGTTTTTGATTCTTCAATAGACTATAGGAGGACTTATGTGTTTTCCCTTTAAAACAGATACACAGTGTTCTTGACACTGGTATACTTTCAAAGGTAGACCTCTGACCAAGCCCATTTTTTGTGACTTTATTTATGGTTTTAAAGTTCACATGGCCAAGTCTCCTGTGCCAGAGATCTGTTTTGAAGTTGATGCCCTTGAGAAGAACAGGCAGTGTTGTTCAATACTTTGTCTTTTTTCAATGTCCACTGCATAAGACATTGCCACATCTTTTGGCAATCAGCAAAGTATGATCTCTATAATCTTCTCATCAACTTCTGCCTTCTGGTGAGATGATCTGCAAGCTGTCTTTGTGAAAAAGGAAAATATCCTTTATCACACATTTGTGACACACTCAGCAAGTTGTATTCAAGGTTCTCCACCAGATTGACCTGTCAAACTGTATTTTGCCAGAGGAGACATTGCCATGTCCTAGCACATATCCCTTGGCATTGTTCCCAAAGGACACAGATCCTTCTCTTTGGCTGATAAAGTTGTTTATCAGGTATCTGCATCCAGTCATGTGCATAGAGCCTCCACTATCAACATACCATATGCTGTTTAAGCCCCTGGAAACTCTCTGCACATAAAGCAAATTAGTTAGATTTGGAAACCAAGCCTGTTTGGCTTTGGTTTGCTCTTGGGAACAGTTACAGTTTGTTTTTGACCAGGTTGAGAAATCATGTCTTTTTGGCAATGGATTTTTCATGAAGAACTATGGTGGTATCCTTTTTAGGACCACCATCAACCTTGGTCATCAGTAGTTCTACCATGTTCTTTAGATTTTGAATCTCAGCAGTTTGTGAAACTGCTGATGATTCTGGTCTAAACTACTGATAGGGAATTTTGAGAAAAAGATTTTGGTTGAGATATTATCTTTTTCAGAAAAGGTGTTTTTCAGGTTGTTTCTTGGGTGTTAAAAGACTTTTTCATAATCATTTTCTGATTTGATTTCCCACAACCTGTTGTTTAAATTTTTGATTGAACTGAATTCCTTTTCTGTATCTACAAAATTCAGTTTTGTGGTTGAACAGGCCACAAAATTTTCACATGCTGTTTGCCTTCTGTTTTTGTTCTGAAGGCAAATTTCTGACAGTAAAAAGATTTTGCTCATCAGTAGTTTTCAGGGTCTCAACTCCGAAGTAGATGAAACTACTGATGGCTTGTTGTCAGTTATTTGTAAATACTTCTGAAGTACTTTCTTTAAAAATGCCAGGATTTCTGTTTAGAAAGTTTTCATGGAAAGATGTGCATTCTTTCCCTTCAGAAGTTTCATTTGAAACAATTCTTCTCCATCTTCAGTAGTTTTGGGAGGAAAAATCTGTTGGTGTTTCAACATGATGGTATCCTATGCCAAACTTCACATTTGAAGCACTTTGTTGTTTAGCATATTGATACCCCCTACAAGATTCAACCCATTTTTCACAAGTGATCCTGGTGTCAGCAAGTCTTGTCTGACATCTCCCAGGTCATTTAGCATCATTTTGATTTGTGCTTGGTTTCAATGGCAGAGTCAGTTAATTTAGAAAACTTTTTTTTTAGCACACAGTTTCTTTCCAAATCACATTTTTATCTGTGTTTATTTTCTTTCTAAAATCATTGGCTTTGCCTTGTAGGTGCACGTTTGTCTCTCTTATGAGAGCAAAAGTTTCTTTGCAAGAGTTTGAACATAGTTTTGTCAAAGATTCTTTGATACCTGAGACAATGCAGATTTTGAGGTAGAGCCTTCAAATGCCATTAAGGCAAAGTTCTTTCTGCCATTGTCTGGTTCTCCCCAGTTGATGTCAAACACTTTGTTGTCTGCCATCAGGATTACACTCTGTGGTGTCATATGGGAGACTGCTCCAGTCAACATACCCCGAGGTAAAGAGGCTTTGTTGAGGGGGTTTGTTGAGGCTGTGGAGGAAGTTGAGCAGTGGAAAGGGAGGGATTGATTGTTGGCCCTGCATCTGTTGAGCAGGCACTTGAACATATTGTACTTGAGGCATATATTGCTGTTGAGGAGCTTGTGCCTGTACAAAATGAGCACTCCTTGAGTTCCATTGTTCCTATTATAATTGGGGTTATAGTTATTTCCAGATTGTGAATTGGTTAAAGCTAGAGCTTCTACACTCTCTAGCAAAGTGTCCCAACTTCTGACACTTGTGACATCTCAGTTTAGATTTGTCAAAACCAATTTTTGTGTTACTGGGTCAATCCTGGAAATTTCCTTCCTGACCTTTTATAAAACTTGTTAGTTTAAATGCTTAGCATGGCCAGTTGGTGAAGTATGTCCATTTCTTCCAAGTCATCACTGCTAAAATTTTTCAAATCATCCATGATAAAACATAGATTAATCAGCAGTTTGACCTTGGTCATCATTGTCATAACCTGGGAAAGATCTTTCTGATGAGAATCCAGTGGTTATGTCAATATTGTCATAAGATCCATAGGAACAAGTTGGTGAATCTTGTCCAAAAGTGCTGTACTACCTGGTAGGTAGTCATCAGCAGTTTTACCAGAAGTTTGTAATTTCTTCTTTTGATCGATTTCTCTTTCAAAGTGAGTAATCTCCCATGGAGTTTTGTAAAGAGTGAGGGAGCTAAAATCTGGTGAGGATCTTAAGACATGGAGTAAGTTTCCCATTTGTCAGGCAGAGACCTTAAAAATCTATGTAAAATAGATACTGTTGTATAGGTCTGCTGCCATTTAACTTTAGCTCAGAGATTAATGAGGAGAATCTTTCAAATTGTTGTGTCAAAGTCTCCCCATTAATATAAGCAAATGTTTCATATTGTTGAGCCAAAATTTCTCTGGTGTTGGCAATCACCTCTTCAGTTCCTCCAAACTGTTCTTTAAGACAGTCCCAAAGTTCTTTGGCACTTTCACAATGTAAAAGGCCAGAGTATATTTCATTGGGAGAGCCATTGCCAACATAGAGAATGCCTTAGCATCTAGCTCAAGTTTTAGGAAATCTTCATCTGTATAGTCTTTTGGGATCCTTAGGATCCCTTCTTTTGTTTCAAGGTTTATGTTATACTGGTTTGTGTGGACCATATATCACAGATCTCCAACAACCAGTGTTAGGTTTGTGACAAGGTATGTGCCATTCTTTTCTGCCATATATTGTACTCATTTCTCACAAGCATGGCAGGTTGGTGGCAGAACCAGTATTATGTGGATCCATTTTTAAAGAGTTATAGATTTGTCTGATGACTCTTTTAAGTGATGGATATTGATAAAAAGTGAACTTTTGATCTTTTTATTGAATATCAATAAGAGCTTTGTGTCTGATTCTCAATTTGTTAGATTGATATGTGATCAGATAAACCAATGCTCTGATACCAATTGTTGGATCAGTTTGCTCTTGTTTGCTAAGTAAGAACTTGCTATCTGACACTAAGTGTTTAGCAAGTCCTAGTAAATCAGATTATAAGCACAGCGGAATGTTATAAGTTAAAGCAACACTTTTTATGCAAAGGCAGAGTTGTAACTCCCCCTTGATGTTTGAAACAAGATAGATGACAAAGTATTTATTATGAATCTAAGTTGTAAATGAGAATTAGATACTTAGCAAGATTCACAATAAATACAGAAAATGGAATAATAACAATGAGAGTGTTTGAAGGATTTTTCTGTTAAAAATCAATGTCTAAAATAGAAGGTTGAAGCCTTCTATATTATAGACGATTACATGCATGTATCTTGCCTAAAAAGCAAGCACAGAAAGTCCAGTTACAAGTTGCACAAGTTGCAACATTGAAAGAACAAATAAAGCTAAAAGTAATATTAAACAATAAACTACTGATGCAAAAGGGCGGTGGCAATATCTTCTGCTAAGTGCTGATGAAGGACAACTACTGAAGAGTAGTTTTGTCTTCAGTACTTCTGAAGTGAACTTGTCTGGTTTGGACTTCAGAACTTCTGCAACTTCAGTACTCTTCATATCTTCTAATCAGCAGTGTTCTTGTCTTTCTATTCAGTACTCTATTTAGCCAAAAATGACAGAAGTGAATTAGACTAAGGTTTACAAAAGTGGTTTCACCAATCCTTTTGTCCTAACAGGAAGGAGGCCAATGGTTAACTGCTTTGTTCAATTGTATTTTCAAATCTAAATAAATGCCAAAGCAGTGGAGGAGTAGTGTCATAGTGCCTCGGTATAAGAACAAAGGTGACGCACAATGTTGTGGGAATTACAGAGGTATTAAGTTGTTAAGTCATACTATGAAATTATGGGAATTGGTTATTGAGGCTAGAATTAGAAGACAACCTCTGGTTGCGTTAAACCAATTTAGTTTCATGCCAAGGCGGTCAACTATGGATTATTGTTGATGCTGATGGTGGAGGGAGGCTGTGGCAAGGAGTTGTTGTGGTGGTGGCACGTGGTGGATGGTGATGCTGTTGATACTAATGGTGGAGGTGGTGGGTGGTGATGGTAGGTGTGGTGGTTGTTTTAGAGAGAGAGAGAGAGAGATATAAAGAGAAAGAGATGTAATTTAAAATGGGTTTTGATAAAATGGCAAAAAAAAAAAAGAAGTATATATGTAAAGTGACCAAAATACCCCTGACTTAACAGACTTTAATTGACGGAGTTAAGGGGTTTGATGAAAAATGACAAATAAATGAGAAACATTGTGACACAGATGAAAAAAAAAGAAACTATTTGGACTAAAGGGGCATTTTTTACCAAACCTCAGGGACTAAATTTGCAATTAACTATATTATATATATAATATATATATATATGTGTGTGTTGTGTGGTGTGTGTGTGTGCATAGTATGAATGTTTTGCAAGTAAGGATGTCCTGTTAGGCTTTACAACAGTTTGAACGTACACATCAATCGCCAATACCAAAGAGTAGGAAGACGCTTCCTGGGATGGTAGCTTTGTCACGAAATACCCCTCACACGAAAGGTAAGGTGATCAAAAGGACAAACTCTAGCGTTCTATCATAAGACTGAGGTGTAGCTCCATGAAGTGGAGGTGAACCTACACTAATCACTTTCAGTCTGTGTATTCTCTATGTTTTCATGATCGGAGTCTCGGGACTAAAGGGCATTAGGATAACCATGTAAAGCAAATTATCATACGGGGTGCACACATAATCATAAATTGGGGTGCATGCGAGTCTTGGTGGGCTTGAGGGTTCGGGACAATGATCACTCATTGTCTTAGTTACTCTCGGTCTTTAAACAAAAAAGTTAACCCCCCTAATGATGAATGTTAGATGGGAGGGTCCACGCTGATGCCCCTTGATTGTGGATCTAGTAGGTATTAGGGAGGCATGCAACTTTTACTCCTTTTGGTTCTAACCAGGAAAGGCTCGAACTCATGCGTGTTCTAGCGATCTGCTAGTGGAAGTTCTAATCAAAACAAAATCAAAATCATAATCATGACCTTCAGTTTCCCAAGAACAACACAACTACCAAAATTCAAGACCTCAATGAAAAGGGGAAAGTGGACTATCGAGCGTAGTATAGACTATAGAAAGTACCGAGTATCGAACCCTAAGATACGATTTCCCCTACTCAGTTCTAAGTTGCTTTAATAAAAGAAAAGATAAAATAAAGAAAGAGAGAACGAGGATGACCAAAGTAGAAATCAATACCAAAAAGAAGTGTGTGCTTTGGGATCCGACTATCCTCGGACATATATATAGTAATTACTTACTTGAGTAGTGTATCCAGGTTGCACACTTATGCTTCACTTGGAGTTGCAAGTGCATTCTTCAGAGGCACTGTTTCGCATAACAAGTTGTGTTCTTGTTATTAACGTGAGGATCTCCCAAACTGTTAAGCTCACCTCTCAACAATGAGGGACGTACTACTCAAGACTGTGTGCATCCAACCCCGAAGAATCCACCTCCCAGTGTTGCAATAAAGACATCTAATTACTTAAAACTTTTATGGACAACTTGCCGGTGGCCAGAGTATGACCGAACAAGCTGCCACTCGATATCATAGGTTGAGTTGTGACTAACCAAAACACGTGCATCTCCTACTTGAATTAATTAACCTTTTAAAAAGTGATTGGCATGTTATTGATTGTGTGGCAATACAATAATGAAGAAAATAAATACTGTTTTTCTTCAACACACGGGTTCACCAATCCTTGACCTGCGCCAAAGCTTTCACATAGACCATGAAGTTAAGTCGCAAAGTCAAGACTTGCCTTATCACCATGACCGAGTATAAAGACTGTACCGACCCCAAGTGAGATCTTTGATAGTAGAGGATTAAGCCCTAAGTGTGTAATTTTTCTACCCACAAATGGGCTAATCACTACTCGCGGGGGATTAGATTAGCTTATGAGTGCATGGGTTGTTACACACCATGGGTACACTCAAAAGTCCTCCACTTCCTATCAACACCCACAAGACCAAAAACTAAGTAAATAGTTAGTTAATTCATCAAACAAAGTTTTAGGTGAAAAGAATTAAACAAGAACACAAACAGCACTCAACAAATAAAAACTATATAATACATTACCAAGAAACTCTTCATCACCCTAGCAACACTTCTAATATCCGAGCCAAACATTGGCTTTACAACTTGCAGTCTAAGTTGGGTGTTGGAAGAACACATAGTAGTGGTTTTTTGAGGATTAAAGAGGGTTTTGGACGATTTTTAGTGATCTCTCTCAATATCAATCAAGTGTAGTGTTATGGAGTGATCCCAGGCTCCAAAGGTCACTTACAAGACCCTCAAGATGGCTGAAGTGTGAGAGAAACTCGGGTTAAAAGGATGCCCAAAATATGGAGTGGATGCCTCTATTTATAGGTAAATCAGCCACAACACGCCCATGCTCATGTCCTGGCACGCCCATGCTCGACAGTAGGTATGATTGCAGAGTTTTGTGAGTAGCAGTTGTCTGTACTAAAGAAAGCACACCCGTGCTTCATGCTGGAGCACGCCCGTGCATCTATAAACATGTAACCGTCTTGTTAGTTTTAGTTGGTTTAAGCCTTGGGGGATACACATAAGGGGAGCACGGCCGTTCCAAGTGGTGGAACATAGCCCGTGCTTATTAGTAAAAGCTCAATTTCTCCTCCTGTTGACTTGGAAATGCTGACTTGTTGACCTGGGATAGGTGCACGGTCGTGCACAGTCGTAAGCGCGGTCGTGCTGCATCTGGATCAACTTCAAAAGTCTTCAAATCCTTGTCTTTTATGCCGTTTTCACTTCTTTTCACCTCCCACCCTTCAATACCTGCAATTTAGGGGTGTGCAACGGTTCAGAACCGGACTGAACTGACCCGAATCGAACTAGAACCATTTAGTGATAAAATAAGAACTGGAACCAAACTGTATAAAAACCTACCAGTTCGGTTCAGAACCGATTAAACGGTTCTTGTGTAAATGAATTTTGCCGGAACCGGTTGTCAATTAAATCCTAAAACTAACAATTAAAATAAAGGCAACTTTAGTAAACAAAAGTGTGGTGTCCTACTCATATTACGGACCTATGAAACATGTTTTAGAAGTGCACGATACCAACCACATATATGCAATGATTGTAATTTTGTGACACTACGAATGATATATGTCATGCATTCCTAATGTCACATGTTATACTACATCATTGTCCGATACACGTTATAGGCCAACCTGTGCACCTTATAAATGAATTTGTAAGCGTTGATTCTCAGTTTAAGCTATTTTCATTCCCTTTATTGTACTCTATATGTTTTTATAGATATTACATAATTCAAATGGAACTACTATTTCAACAAGTTTGTTAGATATTATATAGTTAACATCACTCCGAACAGTATTCTTTATAAAGATTAAACTTGGGAATTGAAATGTGGATAGTCGTCTAAACAAACTACTTGGAAAACCCCACTAAATTAATAGGGTTTGAAATATAATAATTAAAGTTTTAACCTAACCCGGTTCTAGCAGTTCTTTAAACAGACCCGCTGTTCTGAACCGAACCAGGAACATTTTCACCAAAATTTAAGAACCGGAACTGAACCCTAAATACAAAAATATGGTTCGGATCTAGCGGTTCTGCATCGGTTCCTCGGTTCTAAGCGGTTCCGAACCGTGAATTGCTCAGTCCTACTACAATTATCATCAAAAGAAGACAAAACAATGATAACACCCAGATAAAAGCATGATTTCGGGTGATAAATAGGTGAAAACATGTATGTAAAACCTGCTAATTTAGGGACTCATCGCATCACCTCACACTTAGGTGTTGTTTGTTTTTTCTGCAGGAAAAGGTCTGCAGTCTACGGACCAATCTGCAGACATCTGCAGGAGAAGAGGTGGACCAAAGGTCTGCAGTCTGCAAGAGGAAGACTGTTTGTTTTTTAACTTCTGCAGATTGCTGAAATAAACTGAAATTTAAAATAAACTGATTTTTTTTAAAACAATCAATATTTTTTCAACATTTTAAATTTAAAAATAGTTCTACAACACTGAAATAACAACAATAACGTTTTTTTAAAATAACAACAATAACAATTTTTCAAATAATTTATTCTGTACTTTGCATTAATTGCTCGGCAATTTCATCCGTAATTGGGTCATATATTCTCGACCCGGTGTAGTACCGTGTACCTCAACCTCTTCTTCATCAGTATCAATGTGCACATTGCTATTTCCTAATGACACAATCGGTTGATCGTATTCTGTAAAGAATTCATCGCTCAAGCCCTCTTCTCCTTATAAAATTATGTAACGCAAAACATGCAATGACGATGTTCCATTGCGTAACCAACGGAAATGGTGCCATCCTCTTCAATATAGGGAATCGGGCTTTCAAAACACCAAAAGCACGCTCAATGACGTTCCGAAGTTTTGCATGTGCATGTTTAAATTCTCTTTATTGATCAATGCACGTCTCCGATGTAAATCTCCAAGCCAATACCTCACATTACGATACGGAGCCATAAATCTCGTATATGTGCATACGCGGCATCACAAAGATAATATTTCTCTGTAAAGAAATACAATTAATTAAGGTATTAAACTAAGATAGAAATATTTAACAAACCATAAACATACCCGGTGGTGAAATCAGAAATGGTGCATGTGGATCTGCTAATGCCTCTGACAATATTCTAGCATCATGTGCTACCCCTTCCCAACCGGCCACAATGAACGTAAAAATCATGTTGAAGTCACAAATTGCTAATACGTTTTGATAACAATCCCCTTTCCCTTTCCTCTATATAAATCTAGTTTACTAGTGGGGACAACAACATGTATTAAAGTTCCATCTAGTGCACAACCGCACCTTTAAAAACCCTTCGTAGCCTCTTGTTATGTCCTGGAATGTTTGGATTCGGATTGAATGAAGTTGGTACTATCATATCTTTGGGTGAAAAGCATCATTTTATCCAAGACTTCATAAAAAAAATTTATGAATTGTTTGCTTTGAGTGTTGAAATCTACGCTTGATAACCACGTAACGTTGATTATGACCGATTATCATCAAAAACATTGCCATCTTCTCCTCAACCGATACATGTTTACTATCCTTTACGAATAATTCATTCTAAAATGTGCACATAGTCGGACTGTTAGGATCTGAGTTTGATTGTTTTGATTGTTTAACTAAATATGGTAATAGAGAACTGAAAATAGAATGAAAGTGCAGCGGAATAATAAACTGTTAATCAAAACAAGAGGAGTAAATGTTTTCAGATCGAAAGCTTTCATTTATCTAAAAGATTACAATCGTACAATTACTCTCCCCCATCACCTGATCACATAGTGTTTGTCTGAGAGAATGTTTGTGTGTGTGATGCAATAGAAACAGTACAAGCATGTTCTATTTAATAGACAGACTCAAAGCACTGATGACCTAAGCTGACGTCACCTAAGACAGTGACCTCTAATAGAATAACAAACATAAACATCTGCCTATTACAAACTACTGTTACATTGAAAGCACTGATAATAAAACAGCTGTTGTAGGAAAACTCTGATGGTCTTGTATCCACTGCTGGAGCCTAAGTGCTGTTGGTTTCCAGCAGCTGCTTTGGTCTTCAGTACTTGAATCAGCAGTTGTTCTTCATCAGACCTTTGGTCAGCAGTAGTTCTTCATCATTGTTAATTCAGCAGTTCTTTGTATCAGCAGTTGTTAAGCAGTTGTTTGGATAGAAACAGTTGTTAGGGTCAGCAGTCTTTTGGGAGAAGTAAGTTGTAAAGACTGTTTATTCAAAGGATCAAACTGTTAGCATATTTTGGCTTTCTAATCATCTGTTCTTCTCCAGGTCAGCAGACCCAACAATCTCCCCCTAGAACAGATGATGCCAAAACTCAGCTTTATTTATTGATACTTTATTCCTCATCAGACTTTCTCTGATTTGAACCTTTGAATTGTAATTCAAAGTTCAGAGCAAACAAGTCTTCTTCATCTCTTTCTAGGTCTAGATTTAGCAATGTTTGGTGATCTTCTGCACATAGGCTGTAAGCATCATCCATACTGATCTTCTGAACCCTTCCATCTGACCTGAGCAATGTCAATTCATGGTTGTCTTTGTTGACTTTCCATTTTAGAATTTTTGAGTCAGTGGATTTGCTGAGCTGAATTTTTATTCTGATGAGTTGGGTGAAGGTGGTCTTCCAATGAGTTCTCTGAGCTTCTCTGTTGTAGGATCAGAGAAGAAATGTACTTGATTGAAGAGCCCTTCCTTGATGAATGTATCAGCAAACTTCCTCTGATCTTCCTCTGACATTTCCTTCTGTTTCTTGAACTGTCTTCTGCCAGCAGTTGTATTAGATCAGAGGTGTCAAGTAAGCTGTCAAGGTAAAGGTCTGTTGGGGTCTCTTCATCATTGGCTCATCAGTGTAAACTGGTTTTCTTGGTAGGCTAGATCCTTCTCTATTTTCTTCCAGACTTTTGTATGTCTCAACCAACCTTAGCTCAGACCATCTGGAAACTGACTGACCTCATTTCCCCATAGTTGGCAGCTACTATCTCTTGCCTCATCCTTTTAAACTTAAGGCTCTGACTGGGTCTCTGCCTTTGCCAAAATTAGGAGTAGAGACTTTAGCCTTGGGGTCTTTGGCCATTTCTTCAATCTGAGTAGTTCTTCTCTTCAAAGCATGTGTGGTCCAACCATTGAACTGCTTCTTGTTTGCTTTGTAAGGCTTGGTTGCCATAATCTGTTCCAGAAGAGATTCCCTTACCTCCTTTTCAAATCAACACTGAGAGGCATGGAGGACATGGGAGTTGCTCAGGGTCTTAGCAAAGTCTTCCAATCCTTCTGAGTTTGCTAAGCTCTGCTAATGGATGCCCTGAGCAGTCCAGTCATCCTTCCCCTTTGCATTTCTCCCTAATGATGGCATCCACCTGTTCACCCTTGTATTTCAGATAAGTATCAATGTTGAGGGGAACAGGGAAGTTTAGGAGAGATGGGAAGGA
>JAUTDX010000715.1:0-60014 GCA_030844895.1 Ambrosia x helenae | reverse complement strand
GTAACACGTCAATTCCATAAAAATCATTCACTTTTATCATTATTGTTAATTTTTTTAAAAGATTACACCCAATATGGAAATTGAACAACATAATTGAGGGTATACGGACCAAATAAACAAAGCAATACCATACATGGCAAAATGTTTCTAAGAAGTCATGTTTTGATAATAAGTACATTCAAAGGAAATTAGTTTCGGTTAATCAAAAACTTCAAACGCTTTAAGTGTATTCTCAAGCAATCAAAACACATGTAAAGAAAATAGGCAATATCACAAAAAAACAATAAAATACGAAAGCAACAATGAAAAAAGTGTTGCTTAATGTCACACCCTAGCAACGCATAGCAGGAAAGCAAGACATGAGGTAACGGAAGTTGTTACCACAAAGTTTAGCAATTCACATATATTTGCGTATGGACATCTTGCTAACACCCCTCTAGTTAAACAAATGAAGCGTTAATTTAAAAACAAGAAAACATGTTCTACCAAGATGAAGCGTTAATTTAAAAGTTAACATTATTTTACAAAACAAGGAAAAACAGAGTTTTTAGAAATTAAACGGTCCCAACATCATGTCCATCGTAGTGTCCTGCTAAACCCACTCTCTAAATACCTAAGCATCAGTACATGAAAAAACATGCTTAAAAACATGAACATCATGTTGGAGAGTTCATAGGTTTAAAAGTAAACAATAAACTTTCAAGTTTAACGGAAACGTATGATCAAGCATTACTAAAAAGAGAACCAAGTAGACTCGCGAAAATCTAACAAGTCATACCAGAAAACTACATCTTCCCCATCAATCAACGTCCCGGATCAGTCGATATCCCATCATGCAAAAACATCCCACTGATTGAATTTGGTTTCTTTCAGGTCAGATATTCATATAACTTTATCCATTTTAAACTATTTTGAAGTTAAGTTTTGTTATTTGATATACCCAGGTGATCAATCATGGAGTTTCTAAAGATTTAATAGATGACACCATGGAAGTAGTTAAAGATTTCTTTAATATGCCTGAAGAGGACAAGGAAAAACTGTACTCACCTGATCCAATGAAAAGTTGTAGACTGTCTACAAGTGGTAATAATTTTGCTAATGAAGAAGTTCATTTATGGCGAGATAATCTACGACACCCATGTTATCCTTTGGAGGAATGGGTTCACTTATGGCCTGAAAAACCTACCAATTATAGGTAAAGTGTCATGAATCATAAGCTTTTTTTTTTTTTTTTTTTATGATTTGTAGGTAGGGTGTAACCGTTGATACTGACTAAATCGTCTAAACTGACCCAAGTTGGCCAGTTTGTGCTGATTGAGTTCCTTGGGGGCCAGGGGTGTCCCGGCCCCACTAACGGTTTGGTTCAAAGATAGGTTTTGATGGTTTGTTTGTTTAACAATATTAGAATATGGTCTGGTTTGAAACTTAGAACCGGGTGTGTAAAAAAACCGTAGTTTAAGTTTTATTATTCTTGTATTTTTTTATGTTATGAACATATAGTTATGTTATTTGCTACGGTGCTAATCATATTAACTTTAATACAAACTAATGATTTAATTAATAAATTGTTGTTCAGATTATTAAACCGTCAAACAGGTAAAACTGGCTCATCTAGCCAACCAACCAACCTAACCCATCCGATTTTGTTATTCCCCGATATTGTAGTGAATGGTTCAATACAGACTTTTGATGAAAACTGACCAAACTGGAGTGTGAACACCTCTCTTTCTAAGGTGAAAAAATGGGTAGACCAAGTATGTTTGGTCACAGGTCAAGACGAGTTTTAGGTTAAAGTGGGTTAGTTTTACTATCAAGTAGAGTTGATCAACAAACACAATTGTTTGTGGTCATTTTAAAAACAATATCATTCAAACAATCATTATGAAAACAATATAATGACAATCTTGAAGCAAATTGTTTTTATATATGCTTTGGACGGTTGTAAACATAAATACGCACCTTGACAATATTTAACACATTTTGCTTTTAGCTAATGTTATTTTCTTCTTCTTTTTTATATTATATCTCTATTCTTGAACAAAAATGCAACTTAAATAGACTCATTGACTTATAGCCTTAGAGAGTTAATGATTTGAAATTCGCATCTCTAACTGATTTTTTTTAAATGTCGTGTTCTACAACTTCTGTCAATGTGAAATCTAGTATAATAAGACATCCAAGTCTGATTTTGTAGGTCTCGAAAATTGTACATTGTTTACGCTCTATGAGGTGCACTAAGAATGTGAAGTCGTAGTTGCCAAGTCCGACTTCAGGCTAAAGATGGGACTCCAAAGTCCGACTTCATTAATTGAAGACAACCACCTTTAGCCTTAACTCGGACTAAAAAAATTGGCTTCATACCTTGTACGCCAACTCAACGTAGCTCATAAAATTTGCATTGTCAAGACTACGTGGGACTTTGAGAAATCCAATTACATTATATGAAAGTTAATATGATTCTTGCTTTGTTTTGAAGAGAAATTGTCACAAAATACTCACTACAAGTGAGGGAATTGTCCTTGAGAATGTTGGAGTAAATTCGTGAAGGAATGGGACTCGAACCAGGATATTTTGGAGAAGAGCTAACCGGGGATCAATTTTTGACAATCAACCACTATCCTCGATGCCCAGATCCCAGTTTGACACTAGGGGTACCGAAACACGGGGATCCTAATCTCATAACCTTGCTTTTACAAGGAATAATTAATGGGCTTCAGGTTTTCAAGGATGGTCAATGGTTTGGTGTTGAGCCGCTGCCTCATGCTTTTGTGGTTAACATCGGCCACCAATTACAGGTGGCCATTTTCATTATCTTATTATTATTATTTTTTGAACGGCAAATCGCTTTATATATAAATATAAAGAGCCAGCAAGTGGTTGAAAAACACAAACGAAAACAAAACAGAAAAGGGTGAATCTCAATTGGTTGAATTGTGTTTTAGATAATTAGCAATGGGAAGCTAAGAAGCGCAGAACATAGAGCCGGTGACAAACTCGAGGGAGGATCGGACTACAATTGTGACTCTAATTAGTCCTTGTCAAGACACCATCATAGAACCAGCTAATTCGATTATCGACACTGGTGTACCTCGTTTTCATCCCTTCAAATTTAAGGATTTCGTGAAGTTGTATAGAGAGAAAAAGGGAGAAACTGAAGCATTGATGGAAGTTTATAAAATTAAACCTTAAGAATAGGTGGATGTCTCCTGATAATGTATCAAATGGGAAACATGAATTAGACCCCTTAATCATGGTTTGGTTTGGTCTTCAAACACGTTGTGTTCAATGGCATATCGTATCTATCATATATATTTTTAAGTTTTCTGTTCCTGGAACTAATTTGCTTACCGCGAAATCTATTGCATTAATTTTATTTATCATGCCAGATATCACAGTTTTGGATTTAGGGGTTGTTTGGTTGATTAAGTGTTGAATCATTAAGAGGTCTGAATGGTTAAGCCCTGAATCAGTAAGAGGTCTGATCGAATGGTTAAGCCCTGAATCATTAAGTTGTACCTCTTAGTGGTTAATTTTCTTGTCCCACATTGGTAGGAGAGTCTTATTAAGGTTCAGCGTAATTCAGTGCTTAATGGTTCAGCCTTAACCATTCCATTCAGAAGCTGAAATAAACGCACTGAATGATTCAGAGCCTCATTAAGAGGCTTACCAAACAACCCCTTAATCTTTGTACCCATGCGAATTTAACCACAAAACACTGTGGAAGATGACATCTTATAAGTTATAACTTGATTTGTGTGTCTTGTTCATAACAATTATTATTAACTCTATAATTACCAACTTGAGTTTGTGAGACAAAACTCACTATTGCAAATTGTACAAGTGAGGTGAAGCAGTGTGTACAAGCACTTTAAGCATTCTTTTCTACCACTTTTTTTTCGTTTTGCGTGCACATCTACTCCCTCTGTATCTCTTCATCTTCTTACTTGGATCTCCACCAGCCAAACATCTTTTTTTCTACGTATTTCTTGAAGCCCTGCCTCAGCGTGTCTCTCTCTCAACAATCACGCCACAACAACACAACCACCCCCCTCGAAAGATCTCAAACTCAAAACTTCAACTGACCCCTAGGGTTCCGACGCTACGGGTGATGAAGAATCAGGCAACAACGGTGGTCAGAAGTTAAGGGGCGACGGTGGGTGCTTGGTTCATGACACTTGACCAAGGTGACGGTTACGGGAAGCGACTATGAGGCGGTGTTGATTTGAGTAGGCTGACCGATGGTTATGGTTGAAGAGATGCTTGCGTCAGTTTGCTAGGGTGGTTGTGGTCGAAGGTGCGTGATGATGGTGGTTTTATTGAAGGGTTGTGGTAGTAACCACGTTGAACGACTGTCGATGATGTTGCGATGGTTGTTTGAGTGCGGCAGGTTTGGTTCTTTAAGGCTTAATATTCCTATTGTAATTATCTTAACTAGAAATCAAGTCATACCAGAAAACTACATCTTATGACAAAAAAGATACTAGTTGTGGATATATGTTTCTTCAAAACACAGGATTTTTTTTTTTTAAATCATACTTAGAGAACCAATTGAAGACAACCAACTATTGGCCAATAATAGTCCCAACTATGAAAAGAACCATTAGCGGTCCCAACTTTCGACATATTGATCACCAATGGTCCCAGTTAGTCTGATCGCTAACGCCGTTAGTGGGTTGCTGATGTGGTCCCAACTTTCGATATATTGCTCGTTCATTTAATACTCATTTATGATCTTTCATATTGTTTTTTACACAAGTGGACTCCAAACTATTTAACTTGCACAAGTAGTTAGAAAAGTCAAGAGAATATATATAACAAAACAAGTCAAGACAAAGTAATTATAGCGCTAACCCACCAACTGATTGTTACTTGTCCCTCTCAAGTAGAATAGAATTAGTGTTAGATAATATGTTTGTAAATATTTAATTATGTATATTGTATCATTCTCTCATTTGTAATCATAAGGACAATAATAATCACAATTACTAACATTATGGTGGATCTAAGGATCTTAAACAGGAAATGTAATCCATGTAATGTAACACTTGCAAAAAAAAGTACGTGTTGAGCCAGCAGTCTGTTCTCTTGCAACTCTCAATAAATCTACCAAACGTTTAGCTAAATCATAATAACCAATGATAAACAAAGAATGTCGTTTTAACTTTTTAGAGTTGGAATTGAGTATGTATATGTTTTCTTTTGCAAAAACTTGTTGTAAATATGATTCTTTAATGGTCGGCCAACGTTTTGATGTAGATTTGGTACCATTTACAAGACGAGCCACTGCCATAATTGTACACTATGTGGGTTCCCAGAAACCCACGCAGCTTGAAAAAAAAAAAACAAAAATATTAGTGAGAACCTTGTATGATTTAGAAAAAAAAATAACCAAAAGGAATCCATTGAAATTGAAAATCATGAGTTTCTTGATTCGTCACTGTAGAGAGAGAGAGAGAGAAAGTTGGGGAAGCATACTATAATCGGGCATTTCATGAATTTTTTTAGAGGAATTTCATGTTTTTTTATTTAGAAAAGATTATAAAATTTATGGTTAGTTACCAAGACAAATAAAAAAAAACACCTTGTATTTTTCCAAACTCTAGTAGCAATTTGATATGTATAGGTTTTACTAAGAAAAACCTATGAAAACTTCCAAGAATATTAAGAGAAGAAGAGATATAAAGCCAAAGACTTTTCTTTCATATTTTTCATTCATTTAATTCATAAACCAAAGGCCTTTAAATAGGCTTACGTACAAACATGAAGCAACATAACGAAATGCATGGACTTCATGCAAAATAACTACCAACTAACTAAGAATAATAGTAACTAAATTGAGTAAACAACAAAGGAAAAAAACTTCAAAGGAAATGAATGATGAACATGGGTATCATGGTGTTGACCAAGGCAACACGTATCATTCCCACGCTCCTCAAAACGTTCTTGTCCTCAAGAACGGAACAATTTCACCACGGAGGTCGGCATTCAAGTCGAACAACAGCTATCGGAGTGGACACAACGGGGTGCCACGGTGGCCGCCAATCGAGTCAGACAACCATATATGAGGCGGTGTCAACATAGTGCCATGGTGGTCGGCACTTCCACTCAATTCTGGCAAAGACAATCAGCGCTCATAGTTTAACGGTTTAGCTAATGGCGATGTTGTTGGTGATGGTGCGTGTTTTTGGGGATTATGTAACGTAAGTGGCGATGGACGTGTGAATGGTAAGGTTTGTGTCGGCTTTGTTGGTTTGCACAACAAGGAAGAATGAAGTTTAGGAGTAGGTGTGGTTATGGATTTGGGAATGGTGTTAAAAGATCATTGATCAAGTAATATTGTTCAATTTAATACTTTAGTGTTGTGATATTTATTCTTATACAAGGTTGTATTATTTTTGGTGTGAATGTAATACAAGTTGATATGGATTGCATATTGGACATGTGAATGGTAAGGTTTGTGTCGGCTTTGTTGGTTTGCACAACAAGGAAGAATGAAGTTTAGGAGTAGGTGTGGTTATGGATTTGGGAATGGTGTTAAAAGATCATTGATCAAGTAATATTGTTCAATTTAATACTTTAGTGTTGTGATATTTATTCTTATACAAGGTTGTATTATTTTTGGTGTGAATGTAATACAAGTTGATATGGATTGCATATTGGAGAGTTAGAAGTATTGCTAGATTATTGTAGATTGCTGCTTGTTCGTGGTCCAGTCCAAGTTTCTAGTTCAAGGGAGAAGTCCAGTCCAGCATTATAAGGAAGTGGTCCAGTTAATAGGAGCCCATCTGTAAGACACTAACCCGTAAACCTGAGATTTATCATTTAAACTTCCGAGTTTAGGCCTTAACTGAAATCAGTCCCGATTAAAACTTTGGTAATTACAAAAACATAACTCAAAGAATCCCAACAATCTTTGTTTTTACATTTTTATCTACTAAAAACTTGTATTACAGTTTGTGTTTTAAACGGGAGAGTCTATTGCAGAAGCTTTTTTAGTGTTCGGGTGTGCTCGGTTCTCCTCGTGACTTGATCCTTGCTCCGATGTATACTTAGCACCATTACACAAAGAATGTTAGTGGGTTGAAAATAATGCATTTAGATTAGTTAATATGCTAATATGTATCAAACGGAACGAGTATGGTCAAATGACCAAACAAACAAGTATAGAAGATGTCTCGCCTTAGGTTATGGCCATAGAGTCTCCCTTTCGGTTGTTCAAAGGCTTATGTTATTGTTAACAAAATCGACTTAGTAGGCCTGAATGGCCGTTCACCCAGATTGAACGGTCATTCACTGGGCCACGAATAATATCCTGCTGAACAGGATGCCTGAACGACCCTAGGCCAAAACTTTATTTGACAATTCTAAAAGCATAAGAATCAAATTGTCAACTCAATTGACGTTTGTTCAACTAAAAACATTATCCGGATTGCTTCATTATGATTCGGTTATTAGATTTAACCTTTAGTAAATCTTTAAAATTTCAAAAATACCCTTATAGGCAAATGTTTCTATTTAGCCATATGTGGCGACACTACTTGATTTGAATCCATTGTTTTTTACTCATTGACTTCTTTGGAAACCCTCTAAGACCTTACGGACTTGGTTTTCACCATTTTCAAGGTTTCTCTAAATTTAATCAATTCTAAGCGCATTAGCGTGCATAGACATAGTTATGGAAATAACTTACCTAATTGGCATCCTCGCATCGCGTGGAAGGTTTTTGTACACATACTACTTCGCCCGGAGGAATTTATTTAACTACGGACTTACCGTGTGGCTTCGACCCATTTTCTTACCTTGTGCTCCCTCCTTACGATTCTTGGCATCAAGTGCCCATCATAAATACGTTTACCTGTATGCTTTCTAAATTGACAAACATTAATTTCGCGGAACCCAAATGGTAATACTTCGCCATTTGACCGTTTAACCTTGTGATCTTAATTCTTGGATTACAAGCATCAAGTATTGGACTCAAATGATGATGACATCGCCATTTGACCCATTAAGACTCATAGTTCATAACGTTATGCTATCCAAGTGATATACGTTAAATTACACATATAAAAGTCCCCGTTTCACTCCTATTTTTATATGTTTTTGGCCTTATACATGATGAATTGGTACTTATTTGGTATCTTTACGATTACAGGTCTTAAACGATGTCCCGGAAGCAAACCCGAAGAAAAACGAGGATTTCGGCCCTCTATCAGGAGAACTTTTGCGCAGCAGCTGTTGGAATCGTTTTTATCCCTTCTAAAACCCAATATCCGACTTCGACTTTCAAACAAGAATTGTTCTACGCTCCGAGAGCTTTCCAGGCATATAAAGAACAACTCCTAACGATTTTTCTATGATTTTATATGCAATTTTAAAGATCGTGTTGTCGTGCTGTTCTCTGTGAGCGGCAGCTCACTCCCTGCGGCCGCTCGCTCCTCCAGATTTTTTCAGAAACGTTCTAGAAGGCCTACGTCAGCTTACGAGCAACTTGCAACACTTTTTGAAAAGTGAGCGTGTCACACCACGACAACGGCGGAAACACGTGGCGTGGACGCGAAAGAGAAATGTTTCATAGCCAAGATTAAACAAACACATAATTTAGAAAATAAACATTCATTAGACGGCGGAAAGTATTTTGTTTAGGTACACGTCCCAAAATGTAGTTTTTAACAAAATAAGGATTTTCGACTATTTCCCAATCCCATAGGAAATATTAGCAAATCCCTAACAAAAGTCCGTCTCTTTATTTTGCCCGCCCTAGCCATTGCACGCCTTCACACTCCTAGTTACCTGAAAGATATGTTAGGGAAAACGTCAATATATAAATATATTGGTGAGTTTCACAGGTTTTGACACACAAATAAATTAACATTCATTTGTAAATAAGTGCGCATAACGAAATAAGAAATGTGCTACATATGCTATTAGGGTTGCAAGTCCTAATACCGATGGAATCCCCATAGGCCCGTAACCAAAAACCAGACTATTTTACTTTGCCCCGCAAGTTGTTTACATGGTAACAACTAATTTAGAATATCGTCGCACCCCGTGGTCCTTCCGTGTTGATCGCTAATCAACCGGGGCGGGTCTCGTCAAGAACCAATAGTACTATTCCCATATTCTACGGCTACATCCCTTTGTATAAATGGTTACAGTTAACTGCGGAGACTTCACGTCCATGTGACTTTACCGTTACCCATGTGCCCATCTTATGTACCATTTCATACTTTTACATGTTATCGCACATTTAATTCTTTCTTACATATCTTTCCCCCAAGTTTAAAAACAGTAAAACATAAAAGGGGCCGTGAAAACTCACCTCAAGCGTGTCACGAAATCAGAAAATAGTCTTTGCCAAGTCCAATGTGAGACTACCTACACGTGTCCTAATTTAATAAGGCACTGGTCTCAGTGTGCGTGTCTTACTGGCAAGTTGTCTTTCCCCAACTCCCGACACCGCGTTTACATATTCGGTTTAATTAGGAATATACCCTAGTCTTAGGTCCGTTGGTGATGATTTATCCCGTTACAAGTTTCGCTTAATCTTATAATATAACCATTGGTATTAATTACCAAGTTAGTTGGTTTCGTCATCGCGAACCCCGATCATTGCCCGTTTTCCTTACATGTCATGATCTTTAAACATATTTATCAATATGTATTTACTAACTTGTATTAATATTTCGTTATATCTTCCGACTCGACTCACTTTTATTATATATTTATTTCCCCATAAAAATAAATATACCAAGATCTTGTCGAACGAGATTCATTTCGTGTTAAGTAGTTATTTTTCCCATAAGTATACATATACTTATAATAACATACTTAACTTATTTTATTTCTTACAAACTCTCCCATTTTACTTCCAACACTTGGGAAAGTGTTTATGTATATTTTTCAACCTTAATCATCATTACATATATTTTGTTCACAAAATATATACTTATTTTCTTACTTGGAATAATTAGTCCGTAATCGCCGCAATAACGTATACTCGTATCTTGAAGGATGTTATACTTGTATATTTATCCGTCCGATTTACTTTTTGTCCGATTTATACTTTGTTCGTTTTACACCTTTGTCCGATAGTTCGTCGCATTAACATACGTCCGCTTCCCCGATTTCTTAACTTATATATATATATATTTTTCTTGTGTAGGAAATCATACTACTTGCCGGTTTACGCATTTTCCTACTTTCGAAAATATATAAATATATTTATTGACAATATATTAACTTGGATGTTTTATTCCTAAAAAAATTCTTACAACACTTTTACATCCCCATAAATGTAAAAATGCTCATTTTTATACAAAACATCCCAAGTTATTTTAATTACCATTTTCTTTCTAAAAATGTTAGTATTTATATTTTTCAACACATATGGTAAATTTATATTTTTATAAAATACTTTTTTATAAAAATAACATTCTTACAAGTAAAATATTTGTGTAAGTTTCTTCACTTTTACAAAAGCAACCCTTTTAGAATCTAACTTTTCATTCTTAACCTTTTACTTTCCAAAGTTACATTTTTCAACATAAGGTTTCCAAAATCACATTTTACACCCATGGACTTTCCAAAGTAACTTTTCAAATCTCTATCTTTATAAAAGTTACATATTATTCCCAAGACTTATAAAAATGACAATTTCTATGACGACTAGTAAACTTGCACATGTCAAAATTTACAATAAGTGTTCTTTTCACTATCCAACACTTTTATTAGTCTCATATGGTCATTTTATGTCTACTAACATGTTTGATTTAAGTCTTGGAGTCCATTTGTTCATACTTGTATTTTTAAAGTCTACAACTTTATTTTTGTGATTTTAGCTTCATTACATTTTGTTACAATTATTTCATGTTCAAGTGGTTCCATTAGTCATAATATTATGATCAAAACCATTTTTAGGTGTCTTAGGTGCTAATTTATGTTTTTCATCCAAAACAACTTCTAAAAAAAAAATACTAGAACATACAATATTTTTGTAACAAAATAACATCACCAACCACCCTAAAACTTATGTTTATGATCATCTTTGTAAACATTTCATTTCATTTTTAGAAAACACACACAAAACCTTGTTTAAAAACTTTAGTTAAAAGCACCCCAAAAACAACTTGCAAGTTAAGCACATAAATGAACAAAACTTAAACAAGATGAGTTTTAAGAAACTTACTACTAGCACAAGGCTAGGGAAGTCACAAAAACACTAGATTATGAAGGGGTTATGTGTGTCTTCCAAGGACCAAGGGTTAAGCTCCTAGCACTTGTACACACTTGATTTGGGATTAGAAATGAAGTGATTTGGAGTGTCTAAAATTAAAAACTCAAAGTAATGATGGAAGGGTTGTTTGGGCCGTAAGTTTTATGGAGTAGAATAGATGCTCTCTTTATTTTTATTTTTTTTGTATGGTATAAGACTTATATAGACCATTTTTTCCATATAATAAAAATATGTGTTGTCTAATCCTTTTAGCATGCTTATAAAACATCATTATTATGTTCAAAAGAAAATCTAACTAGGGTGGCTTGGGAAGCCTTTTGGTGGCCGGCCTATTAGGCCTTGGTGGGGTCCACTTTTCTTTACAAAATATCTTCCAAGTATTTAGTTAGATTTCAATCGATTCGGTTAGGGTCTTTCGGGTTTTTGCGCGTTCTTATTACGAGCTATTTCGGACATACAATTAACTTTAAGTTACCCTTAAACATAGCCTAGTTTAAGTATTGGTATGTTATTTAGGCTCTTACCGGGTGAAAATATATATTTTACGCGCATCGGGTGCGATACGCGAACTTTATTCGCTACCGGGAGATTTTTAATTTGAAGTTTTCATTTATAGTTTTGGGGTTCCAAAACACTTTACATTTCATAAAAAATACCCTTCTTTTATATCCCGGGCATTCGGGATCGTTTTCGGTTATTTAATTATTGCCGGGTAATCACCAACGTCCGTTTCGGACTAGTTTATTCTTATGCGATTCCTTCGCACTTCTAATTAAACTAAGGCATTCCTATGCCATCTATTGGACTCCGCTATTTTCTGAATACTCAATTATACTTAATTGATATTAATTCTTGCTTAGAACAGTTAATTACATATATTAATTACGTACGGATTTACCTTAATTTTGCCGAACGTCACAGAGCGGCCGCTCACAGGCTTCGAGCGGCCGCTCACAGGCCCTGTTCTGCTATAAATGCCCCATTCAGCCCACTGATCGATTATTGGGTTTTGGAGAGGCGATTTTGGGCAATTTTTGGACGAACCAAGCTGCTGGAAAGCCGTTTAACAAGCCCGGGATCCGATCCTAATCATCTAGCATCATCCAATCCTTCACATTCAAAATTTATGGTTTGATCTATAAACTTTAAGTTTGTTCAAATCTGAATATTTTGACTTGTTTGTGTCGTTTATGTATTTCGTTATTGTATACGGATAATATCTAGTAATAGTTAGTAGTTAAAACAATCGTTTGTATGAAATCAAGTTTTGTATGAATTTGGCGTTTTTCATGTTTGAATCTTCATGATTTGTATGTAAACTCTCCTGTTGTTGTTGCAGTCTCGTTTGATATTGTTGTGCCTTGGAGGATTAACAAAGTATAGGTTAGATATGGTTAAAAACTCCTAATTTATGCTTTGTTAACAAAGTTAATAACTTGTTAGTAACTTTGTGCCATGAAACTGTAACCGGGTATTGGTTTAGTAAAATGTAGTTTCAATAATAACCGAGAGTATTGACTTGCACATAAAATAGCTTTAATCGGCTAAATGGTGTTATTGCGCATTTTTGACATAATTAATGATCTTTGTTTAGAGGTTTTGGTTGAAATCGCTTTCTTAGTAGATTTATGTTCAAAGCGTGCAAGATGGGATTGATTGTGTATGAATCTAGTTTATGCTTGTTGTTGTGGCTATATTGTGTTTATCAGTGTAGCTTTCTTAATCGAGTGAGGTTGAGGACTCCCGAAAGGTGATACTAACTTATATTTAAAGATTCTCATGAGATCATATCAGCTGCGCGCTAATAAACAACTTGAAGTGGTTAACGTGTGTATTCGTGTTAGCTTTCTGTATAGTTGTCATGTTAGGATGCCCGAGAGGGAAACTAACTATCGGAAAATGGGCGCACTAGGTTTTCCCAATCGCCATAGCAGTTTAAGTGCAGTGTGTGAATCAAAGTTATCTACTCCCAAAGCATGTAGAGCAAATAAGCACAACGCATCTTCATGCGACAAAATCTTGAGACGGTCTACATTTTGAAAACCTAGCTTTTTGAGCAATTGCTCCTTACGACTTGTCATGATAATCCTACTTCCAGGAGCACATGATAGAAATGGGCGCACTAGGTTTTCCCAATCGCCATAGCTTTCAGCCCAAACATCATCAACTACTAAGAGAAATCTTTTGTTCTTAAATTGCTGTACAAGATCTTTTTGAAGTTGATTTAAATCTTTAAACTCTTTGTTTTCTTTTGTCACATCTTGAAGGATGGTATTGCTTATCTTAAAAATATCAAAATAATCAGAAACACAAACCCATGCCTTGAGTTCAAAGTGTTCCTTCACCTTGTTGTCGTTATACAAAAGTCTAGCTAGAGTGGTCTTACCAATCCCACCCATACCAACTATGGGCAAGATGCTAAAGTTTTCTTGAGATGACCCATCCTCCCCCAACAACTTGTTGAGAAATTTCTCTTTCTCAACTTCTCGCCCAACAACATCACGTTCTGGCAAAGAGGTTTCACTTCTTCTACTAATATTTCTTGGCTTATCATCTTTCTTAATCAAACCTAGATCACTTTTTCGTTTTTCTAGATTTTCTAATTGGGTGGTAATATCATCTAACTTGTGAGACAACCTATGACTTAGTGAAAAATTTGTGCAGCATGATGGGATAAGCTTTCTTACCATGCTGGTGGATGCTCCAGCTTCCTGCATGGTGAGCTCACGCCGCCTGTCTTTGGTAGCCAAGTCGTCGAGTACGTCATCAATATCATAAGCCAAATGTTGGAGATCATTCAGCCAAAAATGTCATATATAAAAGTTACTAACGTTTAAAAATTGTGAGAGAAAAAAAAATAAAGATAAAAAAAAGAACACATAAAGATTTTAAAATTGTGAGGGAAAAAAACAAAAGATAAAGATTTTTGTTTTTTTTAAATTGCATGGTGTGCCACGTGGGATGACACGTGACATAGCTAATGAGGCACCAAAGGGGAGGATGGTCTCATTGAGCGCCATGCGGGATTTCCAGCTTTCTTATATATATATATATAGATAGATGTTATTTTTCGGGAGTTTTCTGGTTTCGAAAAACTTAATTTACATTAAAAACTGAAACTTATTTAATAAAATGGTTATGAAACACACCTAAACAGTCAAATTAAGATAATAGATTTCAAGCTGTCATATAATCAAAGTACATCACTCTGTACATTGTAGTTCCCACAATTGAAACCGTAATTCCACGGTAAAACCCTATAATACCATCAGTTTCAAAGGTCTTACGATACACATCAAATAGCCCATTAAATTGTCATTTTTATTAGTTGAAAGACATGTTGATCAATTACTAAACAGATACGAACATAATCCATGTGACATAAAAACAATGAAGTGGTTCTTTAACTGAGAAATAACTTTGATTTTTTAATACCACCTCTTTTATAAAATAAATATTAAATAAATAAGAGAAAAATGAAAAATTATTGATTTGTTATTTTTATTTAATAAGAAAGAGAAATAAAAAAAATATAATTTGATATTACTATGTAGGGAGAGAGAAATAAAAAAATGTAATTTAATATTACTATTTAATAGGAAAAAGAAATTATACTTTAATATTATTATTTCATAGGAGATAAAGATTATATATTAATAATTTATAGAGTTATAAGAAAAAATATTGGCGGGAAAGGAATGATAGGAAGCTCTCACAACGCGCCATGTGTCTCAAATTATATTGCTTTATTATATATACTTGGAGCAGACCCGTGTGTACACACGGGCAATCTTTAATTTTTTTTTTAAATAAAAATGCAACGTCTGTTGAGGAACATCTGTTGTGGAACAGCTTGTGAAACATCTGTTGTGAATATCTTTTGACCTCTGTTGTCATTAGAAAGATAGTAAATTGTCAACCCATTTTGACCCATTGGCACCTCTACGACTCTATTGACCTCTCTTGTCATTAAGCAACCATGTTATTATCATTTACCTTTAATTTAGTGACTGTAAACTGAATAACGAAATAAAAGTTTGATAACACTTGCCAATTAAAAGTAAATGATAATAACATGGTTGCTTACTATGAAAAATAATGGTAAAAAGACCAATTTATCAAGACAAAATAGTTATCTAGTGCAAATACAAACGAATCCAAAATCCTACTAAGAAGACAAACTTTATTCACTAACCAAACAAAAGCTCTCTTAGCCAGAAGCAAAGAGTAGTGAACAACATACACCAAAAAAAGAAACAAAACAACATTATAACACCAGCCAAACAACTAGAAACCTAGCTAAAATCAAGGCCCTTAAAGTTGTTCTAGCTGTCCATATTCAAACCAGTGATTCTGCACCTCTTAACCATCCACCAGAATGTTTCAACTTTAATACTCTACACATTCGTAGTTGCAGCTTGTAAACTTCCGATCGAACACCCTCTCATTCCGACTAATCCTAATCTTCCATAGTCATTAGGAAAATTGTGTAAATGACCGCTTATTTTCAGCAACCGAAGAAAACAGAGACGGAACTCGGACTTTTTACCACACGCACACCAGCCACCAAACCGTTTTAGCTACCGTGCACTCCACCAGCAAATGATCAGCTGTCTCGACACC
Source organism: Ambrosia x helenae (assembly GCA_030844895.1). NCBI lineage: Eukaryota > Viridiplantae > Streptophyta > Magnoliopsida > Asterales > Asteraceae > Ambrosia > Ambrosia x helenae. Next base: position 44,158 of record JAUTDX010000715.1, on the reverse strand, counting down.
AATCCTACAAACCAGACACAAGCCATCACCAAGGGCAACATTCCTTGCAGCAAGGGCCATAACCGTTAGGATCATACCATCAGTAGCCCTCCAAAACCAGGTTGTGATATCATTGGGTGGTCAAATGCTGTTGACTGAAAAACACAAACTGTCAAGATCAATTCCAAAATTGAATATTGAACCCAAAAGCAACTTTGAATATTGAATCCAACTTGCTTTCATGAATAAATCCTGCGTTATATCATGAATAATAATAATCAAAACTAGGTTGTTATATTATGGGGTGGTTAAATGTTGTTGACTTAAAGGAACTTACACTTATGCAGTTGACATTGTGATTGTTCTTTGTTGATTCAGTAATTATAAGCGCGAGTTTTACTGCACTTTTCTGAAGATTACACGGGAAAAATCTCTCAATAACTTCCCTGAAAATTCCAAGCTTAAGACCTTTCTTTGTTCTTGCATTTGACCCAGTCAATTGTGAATGTTCCATCACCCAGAAGATCATTTAGGATATGTTCCTGCAAAAGTTTAGTTGTAATATATAAGTCATTCAGTTATCTCACAAAATTGAAGCTTCTGATCTAAGATAATGAGGAGACTGTTTGATTTCCATGTTCTGCAAAATTAAATCAGTTGGTATAATTTCTATGTTGAAACGCATGTTTTTAATGGAAATCCTAAAAATCAACCACTGAACAAACTCAATTCAAGAAACTGTAACATAATTCTATGATACTTTTGAGTACTTTTTTAGGCAAGAAAAACGTTAGGAGATGAACATTATTAACATCTTGCACTAAAGCTTACAAAAGAATAGGAAAAACTATACAAACGGGTCAAAATTTATTAAAAACATAATTAGAACGCATAATACCTTCCAAACACTCCTTTAAAAAAAGTTTAGACTACTATTGTAATTGTAAGTGTTTTGAAATCATAGTTAGAACATTAATAAGCAATAAGATAAAAGAAATTAAAGTGTTTGCACGCAAGTCCAACACTTTGTCCATACCCATTTCAATGCAGTAGTTGCATCATCAAAAACATTACTAGTTGTAAGACCTTCTTCACTTAGTTAAACCACAGATGCTATCAAGAATGAATTCTAAAAGCAACTTTGAATATTGAATCCAGGGTGCTTAATTTGAAGAATAAATGTTGTGCGGGTTATATCAAAAGACAAAAACCAGGTTTTTATATATAATAATATATATTATGGGGTGGTCAAATGTTGTTGACTGAAAGGAACTTACACTTGTATCTATCTACACTTTGACTGTCATTTGTTGATTCAGTCATTATATAAGTTGAGAGCTTTCTCTATTCTCGCATTTGTCCCTGTGAATGTTCCATCACCCAGAAGTTCCTTAAATTTATGTCTCTGTAAAATAAAATAAAAGACGCACAAGACTGTGAATAGCAAGCAGTTTATAATATGGAGAATAAATGAGGGGCATTTAATAAACAAGTACCTGAATTAGTCAACATGGATTTTGGGGATATGAGAAATGAGAGGCTAGTAGTGGGAGCCTCTTCCTTTTTACCTTTCTGGCAATTTTGGGCAATGAATTGTTGTCAGACTCAAAAGGGAAGGTAACAGTGTTTCAGGTAGATCGTTCACATTTTCACAATAGCCAATGGTGAGATGTTGGAGGGAGGTGAGGTGTTGGAGTCCCGTTGAAAGTGATTCCAGATTATCAAATCCTAGTATCCCAAGAGAAGTAAGAGAAGAAGGAAAAAGGTGCGACATTTCACTAAAATTCCTCACTTCATCAGATTCGTCATCACCCCATAACTCTAGGTTAACAAGGGAAGCTGGAAAATTCTGATCCCCCCACTCTGATATTGGCTTCTTCAACGCCCCTATCTCAAGGGAACACAAATTGGGAGGCCAAACCCCACTAGGAAAAGACGAATCAAGACTTGGACAACTTAAGATTTTCATATCCTTTAACAAGGTGAGATTCGATAGCTCAGGTAATACCAGACTTCCACCATTTCTAATAGTCAAACTAGTGAGGTTTGTCAAGTCAGGCAATAATGACACTAGGCTTCTACATTCCTTAATCGACAAACTGGTGAGGTTTGATATGTTAAGTAATGACACTAGACTTTGACATTCTTCAATTGACAAATGGGTGAGGTTTGGCAGGTCACGTAATGATACAAGACTTTTACACAAAAGAATTGACAAACTTGTGAGGTTTGATAGTTCATGTAATGACACCAGATTTTGACACCAACTAATTGACAAACTGGTGAGGTTCGGTAAGTCAGGTAATGACACCAAACTGCTACAATCTCTAACTAACAAACTAGTAAGGCTTGATAGGTTAGGTAATGATACCACACTTTCACAATTTAAAATTGACAAACTGGTGAGGTTTGATAGGTCATGTAATGACACCAGATTTTTACAATCTTTAATTGTCAAACTGGTGAGGTTTGATAGGTCAGGTAATGACACTAGACTTTCACAATACAAAATTGACAAACTGGTGAGGTTTGGCAAGTTATGCAACGACACCAGATTTTCACACCAACAAATTGACAAACTGGTGAGGTTTGGCAGGTCAGGTAATGACGCCAGATTTCTACACATTCTAATTGACAGACTGGTAAAGCTTTCCAACTCACCAATCCCCAATGGTAACTCCGATAGCAGAGTAGATTCTATGTCAAAATGTCGTAACCTTTTAAGATTTAAGAAGCTTTTAGGCAACTTAGTCAACTCCTTGCAACCCTTAACAATCAATGTTTGTAAATTATAAAGGTTAGCAACAAATTCCGGTAACTCTTTAATGCCAGTACCAGATAAATTAAGATATCGCAAGTGCTTCAAACTACCAATGGTATCCGGTACCTCGGTTATTGCAAAATTTCTCAAAGAAAGAACCCTTAACAATGTTAACCTAGGAAGTAAGTTAATCAAAACTTTACCAGATAAGAAAAAGTTCTGATGCACATCAATAGGTAATGCTAAAAGCGTTCTCAAGCTTTTGGCTTCTTTCAATGCCTCAAACTTATGGTAACCTTCATACTCCTCCGGAGTAAATGACACATGGCGATACTTTGCCAAATCTTTAATCCCTGTCTTTGTATGATTGTCAAACCTTAGAAAAAATTCTCTGGCAACAAAGTTAGCCAAGTCATTCATCAGATCATGCATGATAAACAATGATTCATCATTAGGTGCATGCTGGAAAAATGATCTTGATAATAGAATTTCAAAATATTCAAGGCCCAAGCGTTCTGATGACTTGGTCGCATTGGATGGGTTCAAAAACCCTTCTGCCATCCACAATAATACCAACTCCTCCTTGTCAAACAAAAAGTCCTTAGGAAACAAGGAGCAGTATGCAAACAACCGTTTCAAATCTGCTGAAAGATCATGGTAACTTAATCTAAGTGCCGGAACAATCTTATCACTATTTTCTAAATCTTTGCCATTTTCAGTATCATTAGCATTTTCTATATCCCATATGTCACTATGCAACACCTCATCCCAGTCTTTGTTATCTGTTTTTGTCCTTAAGGACCTACCAATTGCCTTCAAAGCCAAAGGCAAACAACCACACTTTTTCACAATACCTTCACCTTGCGGTTTAAGTGTTGTGTGTGAGTCAAAGTTATTTACCCCCAAAGCATGTAAAGCAAATAAGCACAACGCATCTTCATGCGACAAAATCTTGAGACGGTCTACATTTTGAAAACCTAACTTTTTGAGCAATTGCTCCTTACGAGTTGTCATAATAATCCTACTTCCAGGAGCACATGATAGAAATGGGCGCACTAGGTTTTCCCAATCGCCACAGTTTTCAGTCCAAACATCATCAACTACTAAGAGAAATCTTTTGTTGTTAAATTTCTCCAGAAGAGCTGTTTGAAGTTGATTTAAATCTTTAAACTCTTTGTTTTCTTTTGTCACATCTTGAAGGATGGTATCACTTATCTTAAAAATATCAAAATAATCAGAAACACAAACCCATGCCTTGAGTTCAAAGTGTTCTTTCACCTTTGTATCATTATACAAAAGTCTAGCTAGAGTGGTCTTACCAATCCCACCCATACCAAGTATGGGCAAGATGCTAAAGTTTGCCTGAGATGACCCATCCTCCCCCAACAACTTGTTGAGCAATTCCTCTTTCTCAACTCCTAGCCCAACAACATCACATTCTGGCAAAGAGGTTTCGCTTCTTCTACTAGTATTTCTTGGCTTATCATCTTTCTTAATCAAACCTAGATCACTTTTTCGTTTTTCTAGATTTTCTAACTGGGTGTTAATATCATCTAACTTGGAAGACAACCTATGACTTAGTGAGAAATTTGTGCAGCAAGTTGGGAGGAGCTTTCTTACCTTGCAGGTGCTTGCTCCAGTTTCCTGGGCCAGCTCACTATGAATAGCGTCAGTAGCCACTTTGTCGAGTACGTCTTCGATATCGTAAACCAAATGTTGGAGACCATTCAGCCACGACTTGACAGTTTTTTGGCTCACTTCCTTCTGAGAGGCATCATAAAGCAGATCTTGGATCCTGGACAATGTGCTCTTCAACTGCTTCAGCTCCTTGTGAATTCCCTTAGCGCGAGCAATTCGCTTGAAGGCTTCATCAGACAGCTTCCGGAAAAGGACTTTGACAAGTTCATTTGCAATAGCTTCAGCCATTGTTTATAGTGATTACTTAAAATGGATCTGTGTGTTTATGCGTATGTATGATTGAGAATTTGGGATCCGATATAAAGTATGAGTAATGAGTGCACAGGAACAACGACTACAACTGGTGTTTATAGTGAGATCGCAGTTGTCATGTGCAAACTTTTATCTCTTTATAATATTACTGTGCATGTTCTGGCTGTCAACTAGCCATTAGAGAAGGGTTAGGTGGTCACTAAAAAAACCAACTTGTGCATTTTTTATAATATTTAATGGATTACACTGACCAAGGCAGTTTTTGGTTTTACAAAGCATGTATCACATGCTTTTACCAAAAAACCAGTCGAATATTTATGGATTCAAAGACATTTGTTTTATTTCTATGAAAAATGTTAAAATATTCCTAGTAGTTTTCTTTTTAACCACCCAAGGCATTATAGCCTACTGGTATCTTGGTGGTGAGATAAGACTTAAGGGCCATAAGGTCCTGGGTTCGAATCTCACAAAGGGGGTTTTCCTCATAATTATGAGTTTCCTCCTGAACTGGTGACTTGGTGGTGGAATATGATCGCGTGGCAACACTGGTGGCACGATTATACTCCAGTGTTCCGTGAGTGATTCTAATTTGTTGGCCCTTCAAAAAAAAAGTTTTCTTTTTAACCATTTGTTAATGAAGGCAAGCCCATTTTAATGAATCCATTTAACTTAAATCCGAACCAAATTGATACTTTAATTTAATAAAATGACCCGTTTTAACTCGAAACAAATTTGATCGACATGACAATTTCACCACATACATGCATGGATGTGTACATACATAAGTGTTAGTATGTATCTACGGTTTAAAACTTTTTTAAATAAAAAAGTAAGTCCTTATATAAAATGTTTATGTACTACATATATATAATGATATCCGTTGGGAACTTGACTGATTAAAAAAATAGGAGGCTTTTGGCGAATCCAAGGAGTGCAGAACTGAATAAGCAAAAGACTTTGGTTTTTCCTATGAATAATCACGTGAATTGGTGTTAAAAGAATACCTTAGTTTGACCATTGACCGGTGTTGATTTGTGTAACATGTCACATGCAGGTTGAGTTTCCCGTTATACATTTTTTTATTTTGGTATATTGAAGATTATCAGCTATGCCATGAATATTATCTTTTAAGATTCTTAGTTAGAGTATTTGGTGTGGATGCGGGGAAAGGGGACGGGGTGGTGATGTGGCTGCGGGGACTTTGGGGAACACCCCCCCCCCCCCCCCCCCCGTGTATTTTCCGGGGAAATCGTGGGAAAAATCCCGTTTGCACCGTGTCTTTTGATTGGTGGAGAATTGTAGCCGTTTGAAAATTTGGGGCCCACCCAATTGACCGTTGCTTTTTAAAAAAAAAAAAAATTCAAAAATTTACTTTATATATATATTTAACCATTCAAATCACAATTTTCATCTAAACCTTTTAACCAAACCACCAAAATTTATAAAAATTCTACCATTCTTCACCAAAAAAAATTACCAATGGATCCAAGGCGTTCAAACCCGCAACCCTTTAACCCGAACACCCCCGCTACTCCTTCGACACAAGCTCCAAACTTTCCCTACCCCACTACACCGCTCGACCCTATGGCATTCGGGTTTGGCCATTTTACTCAACCCCAAAACCCTTGGCAAATGCAACAATTTCATATGCATATGTCACACCCGAACCCGAATCAAATGCCAATGTTTCGCTCTACGCCTCAATCACAACCCGAACCCGAACACGACTTCATATCCTTAGGTGTCGATGACGACGTTGTACCCGAAACTCAACCAAGCTCAAAAAAAGACAAGAAAGGGAAAAAACGTGCCGTTGAAGGAAGAGGGGGTGGTAAGGCGGATAACCTACCTTGGACTCCAGAGGAGCTCGAGGCCCTAGCTCGAGCGTGGGTGAACGTGTCTACCGACCGATACGAAGTAAGTTATTTTTAACCTTTTGTTTTATTTTTTTTTTTTTTTGGGCCGTAGCCCTTTAAAAACTTATTGGTTAAATTTATTTATTTTTTCAATCTATTTATGAAATATAATTTAACATTTTTTTATAATTTTTTTTTTGGGCCGTAGCCCTTTAACAACTTACTGTTTTATTTATTTTTTTTTTCAATCTATTTATGAAATATAATTTACATTATTAAATTAATTTATCACTTGTAGGTAACAATCAAAAACGGGGTAGCTTTTGGGGCGCTATTTGCAAACAATTTTTTAGGTTAATGCAACGGGAGCCGTATCGAACCGAGCATTCCATTGGTACGAAGTATAGGGAGATGAACTCCAAATGTCAAGATTTTGCGGGCGCTTATCAAAATTGTTGGGACAATCGAAAGACGGGAGAAAGTGACGAGAATGTGTTGAAAAAGACGCTTGGGATGTTTAACAGCAAGAAAGGGGGTGGGCGTACATGAGACCGTATGAGATCTTGAAGTCGTGTGAAAAATGGAAGGTGGTGCCAAACGAAGTGGCACAAGCAAAAAGAACGAAGACGAGCTCGTCGGGAAATTATAGTTTGGGGGGGTCCACCGCACGTTGTGCTATCGATATAAATGACGACCCGGAGTTTGAAGATGAAGCTCCAACTCCCGAATCGGAGCGGCCAACGGGAAGGGACCGCGCTAAAAAAGCCGCGGCGAGCTCAAAAGCAAAGGCCTCCGCTTCGACATTAAGTGTGGTTGACAAAATAGATTCGTTGATTGAGAACTTTAACCACTTTAAGTCGGAGCAACAAGAAAGGTGGAATGAAAGAAGGAAGGAGAAGGAAGTAGCGGCGACTCTAGAGAAGGAGAGACTAGAGTTGGAGAGGGCACGGCTCGCGTACGAGCAAGAAAAGGTGGAGTTTGCGATGATGGACAAAAATATCGACGATCTTCCCGAGCAAGAAAGAGCGGGGTGGGAGGCGAAGAGAAACATGATCGCGAACAAGTGGCTTGGAAAGAATATGCTTTAGATTTTTTTTATGTAATTTTCTTGTTATTTTTTAAATTTCCATGCATTGTAGGTTGTAATTTCTTTTAATTTAATGAACTTTATCTTTAGTTTTTTATTTACGGTTTTATTTTTTATTTTTTTAACTATTTACGGTTTAAAAAAAATTAAATTATATGTTTTTTATACATTTTTTATAAAAAAATAATTATGAAATATAAAATATATAATAAAAAAAAAGGAAAAAGAATAAAAAAAAGGAAGGGGGAATGGGGGAATTGGGGGAAGACATTTCCAAACTTTGGGGGAGGAAATGGGGGAAATGATGTGGCGCTGATGTGGCAATTGGGGGAGTTGGGGGAAAGGGGAGGCACACCATATAGTCTTATGGGATGAATATCATCTAGAATTTGTTTAAGGTTTAAAAGACAGTTCTGAGTGCATATATGATAATAAAAGTACATTAAAGCGTTTTTATTGTCAGCCCAACCGAGCAGAATATTTCTGACCACTCAAAATATAACTTAGGCCAGTGGCGTACCCACTCATACTTTAAGGGGACGGGCACCCACCATGAAATTTATTTTTTTAATGTTATGTATTTGCGTAAATCCCGTCCGCTCCCCTTAAAATGTTGCAGTTGCTCCCCTTAATATTTTTCAGTGTGTTATTCCGGTTTTCGGTTCGCGAAACCCAGAATCGGATCGGACACGAACGGAAAGCCGCTATTTTAGACGGAAGTTTGGATACGAAAACGAATCAGATATCGAACATGAAATCGAATGATTATATTGCATCAGGAACGGTTACAGACGTGTGATATCAAAAGTTCCACATCTAAATCGGGTCCGGAGGAGGTCGGGCATGACCTCCCCTAGAGAGCACTAAGCACAATGACACCAAACTTATGCCTAATACCATGAGATTGCCTATTTATAACCCATCCACCTGCACAGAATCTGCAGGTACCGAACTTGTCTTTTTGACAAGTTCGGTCAACCGAACTTGTCTCTTTGACAAGTTCGGTACAAGTTCTTTCAACCGAACTTGTCTCTTTGACAAGTTCTTTTCAACAGCAAGTCTGACCCATAAATGCCCTTATGGATCACCACAATCTCAGGTGTTTACGCTGTATTCAGCTACGACTCAACCCTAGTCTATTCGACAGCGACAAACATCCAAAATATGCACTAACAATCTCCCCCTTGGACGTTGTAGGATCGAATTCCAACCCGATTGTGCGAATCGATTGGTTAGGTGCGGAATCCCTAACCTCGATCAAATCTATGATTTTTATGGAATTGAACTGATAATCGAATCAGAAATGAAGGCAAATCAGTTCATAAATCATTTTCGGATAGATTGATTATCAAAAGATCAACAATACAAGTGTTTACAATCAAATCTATCCAAAACACACACTAGTAACCAACTTTTACACCAAGAACGCACACACTCAATCTAGAGAGAAAATCTATGAAGTCCAAGAGGTCAATTGAAGTCTTGTTGAGCTAAATAATCCTATTTATACTCCCGCTCAACAAGCCTTTCAATTCTAGATCGAACCCGCAACTTCTCGCGCCTTGTTCGACTTTTTGCACGCCGTGTGTCTTCTTGGTGTTAAATATCTTCTAAATGTTTTTCGTAGCGTCGCCAAGCGAGTGCGGACACAAATTGCATCAACAAACTCCCCCTTGGACGCAGCTCGTATTGGCCTTCATCATCTCTCGAAAATCAGTTTCCATTTCTGAGACGGACTTTAGAAACTACTGCTGCAAAGCCTGAAATATCATGAGACGACAATGAATGTCACGATCTTGAATTCTTAAGACTTGAGCAATTTCAGGGTGGTCATTAACAGCTTCAAATTTTTGTCATCAGCTAAAGTTGGATTGGCAGGAAAAAATTTAAAAACCTGCACAAACTCAAACCATAATGAGTAACGATAAAAATTGGGACTTAGTCCTGTATAGGCCAACAGTCATTTGACTGCAATGAAGAATTGATTCAGTTGATTAAAAACTTTTGACTGAATAATCAAAACTCCCACTGAATTATAGAATGTTTCATAATTTGAAAATTTTGTGCTCAGAAACTCTGAATTTCCATTACAGAAGTTAGTATCTCAACAATCGATCAATCAAAAAATAAATTGAAAAGGAAAATCTTTTTGGATTTTGGATATTTTGACTGAGATGTAACAAACTGAATGTAAATTGCTGAAATGAAATATTTACAGATATTATCTTGACAAAATTGCAGAAAACGTCCTTTATGTTTACCCAAAGTTGCAGGTTTAGTCCTTTAACTTTAAAAGTTGCAGGATACCTCCTTTATCGAAGTTTTTGTTGCAGGAAACATCCTTTAATGAACTTTTGGTTGCATAAAACGACCTTTACCACTAACGCCGTTAAATTATCCTGTTAAGTTACCCTCACATGCCAAGCATGTGAGGGTATTTTCATCAATTTTTAAAGTTAAAGGACTAAATACCTCACAAGATGTTTCCTGCAAGTTTTTGTGAGATTTTCGGGTAAGAGAATCATATCAGTATACGGACAATTTCAGAACTAACAGTCTGTTTAACTTTATGTTTTTGTTTAGATAAATACCTCACAACAGATTATCAGTATACTGGTCAATTTAAACTCAGAATCAAATTTTATCGCTCGGCACATTAGATACGCTAATGTGTATTATTACCTACCGGCCTATGGTTCCCATTCTAGTGACGCATTCCCGTATCAAGGTTTGCACAAAGCTTCGTCGTAACAGATGAGTATACCAGCTGAGATCCGTAAAGATTTTACAAGATACGCGCCGCAGCGGTGACAGGTCGGGGTTTCCCCACGCAAAGCGACATGTGATCACGTATCAGGGTGAGGCGAATACCCATTGATTTTCAATTAGGTACGAAGTGCTTTGAATTTTCTAGTCGTTCGCAAACAACACCAGCACTTAAAGATCTGATTTTCAGAATCTTTGGGTTTTGGCCTTACAGGCTCTTTTATAAGGATCTCTTGCCTGTGTCCAGGTCAGGATTTCTCTAGCAGAGGGACAGATAAGTTCTCCCCGGATAACAGCAGCATACCGACCCGCAATCTTAGACTTTGGCAACTCTCTTAAACGAGATTTCGGTACCAAGACCATACGCCAGTTCGAAAGTTGAATCCACGAGGCTTTTGGTCGTTATATTTGTATCACAATGTCGAACTTTTAAGTGATTCTAAGCCTACTGATATATCATTGTAAGCCTATTTATCGTCTAATTCAATTTTATTTCATTTTGCATAGAAAGTCTGAAACGTCTATTGATGTACTATCATTTTCTCTTTTACTCCACAGAAACTCATTTTCAATTTTTTTAATGTTTTTGGATTTTTTTTTTGGATTTTCTATTGTTTTTGTATTTTTAGATTTTTCAATTTTTTTTTATATTTTCTGAAATTTTATCTCCCCCTAAAAAGCATAAAAATACAACTATACAGACAAAATGATTCGATCGATGTGGTCTACCCAGAGTTTTCAATGATGCCGTTAACGTTCAAAAGATATAAAAATCTATTTTGGTCGAACGCTTTAGTGAAAGATCGGCACGTTGTTGATTAAAAGAATGATATTTTTTCCTTTTAAAAACCTTTTAACATTTTTCAAAACGTTTCACAATTGTTTTCCAAACTGACCAACAACCAACTATAATTTAACCTAAGTCATCTACCCTCTCCCATAAATAGCAACAGCTAGATTTTCCCCAAAAGATATTCTCACAACAAAGTATGAGAAAACTTAGTCTGCTTTGGCACATGGATGCTCCACCATCAGCGATCCTAGGAAAGCTAATAGATCCGTCTGGAACATCCTGCACACTACACAAACAATCAGTTGGAGAGAGGGACCCACCCTTTGACTGTCATGGGTCGGCCAAGGTCATCAAGAATCGGAACATCAATCCAGTTTCCTTTTGAATAATCAGTAGGAATTTGAATACTGTTCTTTTGAAAAAACTGTCTTAGGTTTCCAAACCTGTTTTAATTCTTGTTTTAGCTTCGAAAAAATTTGTAACACAGGTTTTGGAATAACCTTAGGGTTTGTTGTTTGCTTAGCCATCGGTTTCGTTTTCGTTTTGGAAACCTTAACAGGGTTTGGTTTACAACCAGTAAGAATTTTGTGTCTTTTATCGAAGACTGGTTGTTTTGTTCTTTCAGTGGGAGTAGATGTTTCGCCTGATTGAGATTGTGATTTGGGCTTCCAATTATCTGACATTACACGTCAAGAATTGTGTAGAGGTAGCAATAACCTTACGAACAAATGCAAATTTACTTCAACATCCAATTTCAATCCTGAATCTTCAAGTAGTAGTCGAAAACGTCCAAATCGTCCAATTATTGAGCCTATACCTATGGTTGATCTTTCGGAATGCTTGGATGAGATGGTTGTCGAAAATATATCCAGTGATATAAAAGGCATGTCGTCAGGTAATATTCAATCATTGTAAATAATATTTTACCACAAGATATTTGGTTAATAATGTAGTGTATATTATTTATATGTTCTGCAGTGTATTTAATATATATGTATTATGTAGATTACTTAGACCATGGAGACCAGATTGTAATTTGTGAAGATTGTAATGCACGTTTGTGGAGAGCTGAGTCTGAAACAGGATCTTCGAAATATAAAAAAAAGAAAAACTTTTCTTTGTGTTGTTCTTATGGGAAAGTTTTGCTTCCTTCATTTAAGGAGCCTCCTGACATTTACAAAGCATTTTTTAATGGTGTCGACGCATTTAGCAAGTTTTTCTTAAAGAATATTAGACAATACAATTCAATGTTTGCTTTCACAAGTATGGGTGGAAAAATTGATTTCTCTATAAATAAAGGGAGAGCTCCATTTATTTATAGAATAAGTGGATAGAATTACCATGTTTTAGGTGATATGTTACCACCTAACGGAGAACAACCAGTTTTCTCTCAGCTATACATATATGATACTGAAAATGAAGTATCAAATAGAATTAATATTGCTGGGTACGTTTTCCATTTTTATAACAATCATAGTATCGTTCTTATTTTTATGTCTATATAAATATCTTTATAGATTTACATTTATAATTGTAATTTTTTAAAATTTAGTATATGTAAACTAATTTACGTATTATTTATTTGTAGTCCATCATCAAATGATTCAGCAAGAGAAAAGGAGCTTGAACTTCAAATTGTTAATGACTTGAAAACAATGTTTGACTCCATAAACTCTTTGGTTAAATCATATCGAATGGCTAGAGATTGTTTTCATGAGAATCCAAATGTTGAACTCAAGCTACGGTTAAATGGTATTAGGAAAAGTGATGGTAGGTCGTATAACCTACCAACTGTTTCTGAGGTTGCTGCGTTGATAGTTGGAGATCTCGATGATGATACAGACAAGCGAGATATTATTGTACAGTTAGTATCTGGTAAACTACAGAGAGTTAGTGAGTTACATCCTTCTTATCTTGCTCTTCAATATCCGTTGTTGCTTCCTTACGGTGACGATGGCTATAGAATTGATATACGTCATAAAGATGTCACAGAACCAAATCAAACTTCACCACCAGTATCTAATGTAGATACTCGTGAAAGTTTAGATAATCCAACCTCAAGCTCCAAAACAATCAAGAAAACGCGCCAATTAACAACAATGCGCGAGTTTTTTGCTTATCGGATACAAGATAGGAGTAATGAATATTCACTAATTCTGAATGGTAGACGGCTTTTGCAACAATTTTTAGTTGATGGTTATACTATGATTGAGAGGGAAAGGTTGAATTTCATCAAGGGTAAGCAAAACATTTTGCGAAGTGAAACATATGAGGTTCTTAACAAAGAAAAGCAACAAGGAAATAATGATACTTCATCAATAGGTCAACGTTATATCTTACGTTCTTCTTTCACTGGTGGTGCTCGGTATATGATGCAAAACTATCTTGATGCAATGGCAATTTGCAAATGGTACGGATACCCGGATTATTTTATCACAATTACATGTAATCCTAAATGGCCTGAGGTTAGGAGATATCTAAAAGGAGGCACCCTTAAAGCAGAAGACAAGCCAGATATCTTGTGCAGAATATTTAAGATAAAACTTGATTGTATCATTAAAGACGTTAAAGATAAAGAATTATTTGGAGGTGTTCAAGCAGGTAATAAATCCAACACCATTATTAATATTGCGTTACTATTTATTTTGTCAATTTTTATCAATTAATTAGCTTGATTTGATTTTGTTTCTATAATATGTTTTTCTAATTAAAGTTGATATTGACTAATTTAATTTTTTATTTCAGTTGTATATACTGTTGAGTTTCAAAAGAGAGGCTTACCACATGCACACATTTGTTTATTTATGAAAGCTGCTCATAAGTTGCCAACCGTTGATCATATTGATAAGTACATATCAGCTGAGATTCCAGATAAGAATGAAGATCCTGAATTATACTCACTTGTACGTGAGTTTATGATTCATGGCCCTTGTGGTGAAAAATATAAGAGATGTCCATGCATGATCGATAATAAGTGTTCAAAAAACTTTCCAAGGAAGTTTAAAGAGGAGACATCTATAGATACTGACGGTTTTCCTGTGTATAGGAGAAGAAATAATGGTTCATTTGTTGAAAAGTCTGGTGAACAATTAGATAACCGAAATGTTGTTCCCTACAACAAGGTTCTTCTCAAGAGGTATCAAGCTCATATCAATGTAGAGTGGTGTAACCAAGCTGGCTCTATTAAGTATTTATTTAAATATATTAATAAGGGTGCAGATAGAGTTACGCTTAATGTCATTCAAAGCAAAAAAGTACCGGGTGAAGATGTTGTAGTTGATGAAATCAAACACCATTGTGACTGTCGGTATCTATCTGCATGTGAGGCTACTTGGAGAATATTCCAATATGATATACATTATAGGACACCTCCTGTAATGAGACTACCTTTTCATCTACCTGGACAGCAGAAAGTTGTTTTTGGGGCTAACGATGATCTTGATGATGTTCTACAAAAACCGTCAGTCGCTTCGTCAATGTTTCTTGGTTGGATGGAAAAAAATAAAGACGATCCAAATGCAAGAGAGCTCAGTTATATTGAGTTTCCCTCAAAATATGTTTGGAAACAAAAGGAGCGATGCTGGGAAGAAAGACAACGAGTTAAGTCAATTGGACGAATTCATTCAGTTCCTGCTTCGGTTGGTGAAGGTTATTTTTTGAGAATTTTATTGAACAAGGTTAAAGGACCTACGTCATTTGAAGATATTCTTACTGTTGATGGCAAGTTGCAAAATTCATTTAGAGATGCATGTTATGCTATGGGCTTATTGGATGATGATTCTGAATACATTGCAGCCATTAAGGAAGCCGCCTTTGTTGGATCTGGTGAGCATTTAAGAAAGTTATTTGCAACTTTGTTAGCTTCTAACAGTTTGTCAAGACCTGACATTGTATGGGATGAAACGTGGAAAGATTTGTCTGATGATATTGCATATAATAAAAAGAAAGATTTAGATCGTCAAGGTACATATTATTTTTAACAAATTTGATTATATTTTATTTGATTTTTTTGTTAATTACTTTTTAAGTATTCGTTACTTTACATATATACTTATTTAATTAATTACTTTTATTATGGTTTTTTATCAGATTTGATTATTTCTGAAGACCAAATTAAGAATCTAGCTTTACTAGATATTGAAAATTTCTTACTTCGAAATAGCTCATCTCTTCGACATTTCAAAGGTATGCCATATCCTGATGTTGACTTTGTAGAGGCATTAAGTAATCGTTTGATTTTTGAGGAGATGGCATACGATACAAACATTCTTCAAGAAGAATTTCAATCGCAATTTGTTTCTTTAACAGCTGAACAAAAAAATATATATGAACGTATCATGAAAGTTGTTGATGAAAAAAAAGGTGGTGTTTTTTTCGTGTATGGTTATGGCGGCACCGGTAAGACTTTTTTGTGGAAGACACTTTCATCTTCCATAAGGTCTAAAGGCAAGATTGTTTTGAATGTTGCTTCGAGTGGCATTGCTTCTTTGTTATTGACTGGTGGTAGAACAGCACATTCTCGGTTTGGGATTCCTATAAACCTGACCGAAGAAGCTGATGAGTTGCAGCACACGAATGAAGGTGGAATTCTCAGTGCTACATTAAACCAAACAGTGATGTAGCGCATTTGCTTAAAAAAACAGATTTGGTTATATGGGATGAAGCTCCCATGATTCATAAACATGCGTTTGAAGCTCTTGACAGAAGTTTAAAAGATGTTTTTGGTGATTGTGATGATAACGGTTTTGAAAAATTTTTTGGAGGTAAGGTCATGGTTTTTGGTGGCGATTTTAGACAGGTTCTTCCGGTTGTTCAGAACGGTACCAGACACGATATTGTCAATGCGTCTTTATGCTCATCCTATATTTGGCGCAAGTGTGTGGTTTGTAAATTAACAAAAAATATGAGATTACTTTCTGGAAGTGCTAATGCAAATATTCAAGAAATAAAAGAGTTTGCAGATTGGCTGTTAGATATTGGTGAAGGAAAGGTTGATACAGTCAATGAAAGTTCAGATGTTATTCAAATACCTGAAGACTTACTCGTAAGTCAATCTCTTGATCCTCTGTCTGATTTGATATCATTTGTTTATCCATCTATTTTGGAAAATTTCAATACCCAAATTATTTTCAAGAGAGGGCAATATTGGCACCAAAAAATGAAGTTGTTGAAGAGATTAATGATCGACTGCTCTCAATGTTTCCTGGAGATCAAATGGAGTATTTAAGTTCTGATAGTGTCTGTCAAACCGAGAAGGTTAATGAGCAGTTTGATGAACGATTGGTAGCGCCAGATGTTTTGAATGGTCTTAAGTTATCAGGCATACCAAACCACCGTCTGGTTTTGAAAGTTGGTGTTCCTATAATGTTGCTGAGGAACATTGATTAGAAAAGTGGTTTGTGCAACGGCACAAGGTTGCAAGTTGTTAAATTGGGTAAACGTGTCATAGAGGCTAAAATTATTTCTGGCACTAATATTGGTATGCAAACATTTATACCAAGAATTAGTTTGTCTCCTTCTGATAAAAAGATTCCTTTCAAGTTTAACAGAAGACAATTCCCAATTGCTTTGTGTTTTGCCATGACAATAAACAAGAGCCAAGGACAGTCCCTATCCAAAGTTGGTTTGTATTTAAAAGATCCAGTTTTTTCTCATGGTCAACTCTATGTTGCTTTGTCAAGGGTAAAGAGTAGAGACGGGTTAAAGATACTAATACTCGATAAAGAAGGCATCGTTAAGAATGAAACGTCAAATGTTGTCTACCAAGAGATATTTGCAAATTTATAATTCAGTATTTTGTATTCAGACATGTCAATTGTTTCGTAAATTATCTTTACGTTTACTACTACATTAACGACATTCGATTATTTATGTTTATTTACATATTTTTTCGAATTTGGCTATTAATTTCTTTGTATTAGTTAGCTGAATTTAAAAGTTTTCTAATTTTTATATAATCATTTTACTTTAATTTCTAAATATCTAAATATTTACATATATTACCTTCCAAAATATATCTTCTTGGTAATCGTTTCCATATCATCATTATACTTCTCAATACTCTTTTGCTTCACCATCTAACCATTCACAAACTTACAATGTATATAAGAAACCCTCTTTTTCTTATCGCCGATCACACTAACATCATCCTTCCACACATCCGCGTCTCTGTATTCACCACCGATTCCTCTCTCAAAGGTAAAAACCCTCTTTCTAAAGCTCATGCATCTTACGATTTTTCTTTAATCGTTTGTTTTCTTACTCATTTATTGTAGTTATAATCGTTAAGTTGTTTATTAGGTATAAATCTGTAACCTAAAATTAGGTTTAAGCTCTATAAACACTAATTTCAAATCGTTCCGTCATCCTCTGTTTTTGAATCGTCAGTTACCAGGTTTATGTATATTCTTAGTTAATGTTATTTGTTTTTTTGGTTTTATTATTGTTTATGAAAGGATAGTGTATAAATAACATCTTTATAAAGATTCATTGTTTTCATTGTTGTTACATGTTTGTATGTTTATGCTCTGTTTTTAAAGTTGATTTAGAAATTTAGTAAGTTTTAAGCTCTGTTTCTGTTTTTTACAATGCAGTACCTTTATGATCATCAGGTTACCAATTATTAGTGTTAGTTCATGATTATTGAGTATAATCTTTTAATATTTATGTTTTGCAATACAAACTTTAGTTAATCATTATTATTTTATGCTTAGTGTCAATTGTTTTTTATCGACGATTAGTGAGTTATGTTATGTTTTTTTTTATGTTTCAATCAACATTAAGCAAAACAGTTTAGTATTTTTACTTTGTGATAAAAACAGGTGCATATTGTTGCTGTTAAAAATGCTTTATGGTTTCTATGTGGAGTCTGAAAGTAAGAGTAGGGCGTGTTTGGTAAGATATCTAACGTTTCTCCCGTATTTTGACTATAATTCAACTTATTATGCTTATTTAAATAATTCTATATTTATTTTAATTTGTTTTCATCCCCTGCCTAAGGACTATAGTTCTTGGATTAAGAAATTCAATTATCCGGTAGGTAACACGGAAATTAGAACTTTGGATTCACAGGTGTTTGTGATTAAAATTATGGAACTTAATGGTATTTATTATTTATATAATGGATGGAGAACAATGATTCAAACACTTAATTACCCATCTAAGTGTAAATTTGTGTTTCAACATGTTCCAAACCAAAAGTGTTTTAGAATGATAAGTTTCTATCAAGACGCAGTTTGTGCTCCCGGTCCGTTCTTCTATTGCAGGCTTGATGATCCATTCAGTGAATACAAGCACCGTCTTGTATGTCTTATTATCAACTTAATATGTTATACATTTAAATTCATACAATATGTATTACTGTATTAACATTACTGTTTTTCTATTTCAGCATATAAGTAATTTGATTTTGCATGGAAAGTTCAATAGACTACTTCCAGTTGAACCAGTTGTTATAAAATCGTTCCCAGATCATGAATTTCTCTGTATGATTAATGGAGAAGATGGTCATATTTATTTCACCAAAGGATTGTCTTATATCAGGAAACACCTTTCATTAACTCGTAAACATCTCATTGTTTTTGAGATGATTAACGATGTTACTTTTCACATGTCTCTGTTTCTTAAGAATCAACTTACACCTCCTCCAGATATGTGGGTCTATGATGTGAAAAAGGAGTACGGTGAAGATGTTAATGATGATGAAGACATAATCATTATTTCGGATGATGACAGCCAAGAGGAAGATGTAGCAACACCTATGGATGTTGATGCTGAGGAAGATGTAGGTGGTACCAGTTGTTTTCATAGTTGATAATCATTTTGTAAGTTTAACTTCTATATTTCCATTCATTTTAATACATGTTAATACATGTTAATATATTTTTTATTAATATGCCATACATTGTTATTTTTGTAGAGGATGAAGAAGTTATGGGCGATTAACAATGGTTTGAACATCAAAAGGAATTTAAAAATTACCGATGGTGATGGTGGTGTATGGTTAGCATCTGTTGGTTTTGAGCAGTCGAATGGAAATGATCGTTACAACATTAAAGGTATGTCTTCCTTTGCTGCGGACAGGGGACTGAACTCTCGTGATGCAATGCATTTTCTCTTTTTCAATAAGAAAGGTCTCTTCAAGCTATCTCATGTTGTAAAGGCTGATGATCGTTAGGTTTGTTTTGTGGTTGGTACTTTTGGTTGGATGACAAACTTAGATCTGAATTAAGTTGTTATTTTCTGAGAAACGACTTGAGGCGGGGCATTGCTAGTCTTGGTTTGGTTATGGGCTCGAGTAGATTGTAGAAACTTGCAACTCCTATAATGGTCACAACATGTGTTTATTTCCCAAAAGTGATGTTTTGTAAACTAAAACCTGTGAACTCACCAATATTTATATATTGACGATTTTTAACATATCTTTCAGGTAATTGATCGATGGAGGGTTGTGTGGCTAGTTGGGGAGGGGATCTCTCTCTCTTACGTCGATATTTTGGAGGGGTTTCACTTTTATTTCCCATAGTGTTGGGATATATTTGAGAAACCTCCACTCTTGTATTAAACTATGTGGTTTATGAGTATGTAAACGTAAAAACTTGTTTCGACGTGATAAATAAATGATCCCTTTTCTTAATTACTTATAGTTTGTGTTAATCTTGACTCTATGCCCTTCGAACCGTCGCGCCACGTGTTTCCGACATTGGCGTGGTGTGACAGAAGTGGTATCAGAGCCAAGGTTATAGCGAGCTAGTATTTTTGAAAACCTAGACTATAACCGGATTTGGTTCAAAGGATAAAGTTTTCTAAAATTTACAACACAAAAAGGTAATTTTTTCTAAAAAGAAAGGAACATTGTATATGGGGAGATTCTGACCGAACTAGCCATGGTTGTCAATATATGTTACGTTAGATTTAAGAGTCAGGAAGGTTACGCTAGATGTAAGCCTAACTTTCTAATTGATAATTTATATATATATATATAGTACGGTTTTTTTGCCAGGAGATGTCTTCGGACAGCGATGCTGTTCCTGAGTCGAGCTTCGACAGTAGCATACAGATTTTGGCTGCCCCTCCAGCCGAGCCGAAGGAGATCATTGACCTCGAGTCAGAGGAGGAGGAGCCTATGGAGATAGATGACGCCGTAGAGCCACACGCAGCCGCCGAGGATGAGGGCAGTAACGATACTGAGGACGCATCCATTGTTCCACCCCCAGTCGCTACTCTATCCCCACACCCGGTCCCTGTCATTAGAGACTTCCCTATAGGTTGTAGAGGCCCAGTACTCGAGCCCCAGCTACGTCTGAGACTGTGGAGTCTCCTTTTGACACCCATGCACACGTTGATCATCCCCATGTCCACCACCCAGTCATACAGGTCCCCATGGGTAGAGCGTTGGTACCCCTTGTAGGAGGTTTCTTTGCTGGGTTCTTGGAGCCCAAGCATCCTCAGGGTCGCACGGACCTCGAGGAGTCCGTAGCCTCCGTAGTACCCACCATCGTTGATCCTGATTCTGTTTGGTATTCAATCCCACTACCTAGAGCCGTTTTAGGGTTACCTGCCCTGCTGCTGAGCCTACCCCTATCCCACACGAGAGCGTTTTTGGCTCAGACGAGCCTGTTGTACCTATAGCCCCTATTCCACACCCTGACCCTTCTGAGCATGACGCTCCTATTGCGGATGAGCCACTGGCACGCGATGCACCTAATGTAGGACGCCTTGGCCTTATCCTCGAGGGTAGCTCCGCTCGCAGCTCCGAGCTGCGGAGAGCTGGCATGACTGCCTACCCTACTGCCAGTCCTGATACCCCCACCATTGTTGCCTCCACCCCTGAGTTAGTGATCACCACACATCCCCTCATCGTTCCACTAGTTGAGCCTCTGTTACCGATCTCAGCACCTGAGGTCCCACCCATGAGGATCATTCCCATACCTGCCCCCACCGTACCTATGATACCATCGGCCGCCACTCTACCTATGACACTGTCCCTTGCACCGTACACCTTGGGTGCAGGGGACCCGTACTTGATGCCTTCCTCTTTTACCCCTGTGCTGATGAGCTTGCCTCAGCTGTTTGTACCCCTACCCCCACTCGTAACAGACATGGTCGGCCCTTCCCAGCTGACGTACCTTGACATGCCCGGGCCGTCACAGCCCTATGGCTTGGCCCCTTTACATGGGCACACCCTGACTACACTGACCACACTGGAGAACGACTTCCAGGCGTTGGCGGATACGGTGCAGCGCACCGTTACGCACATGGACTATCAGGCTCGCGTCATGTGGGCCCAGATTATCGACGCCAGGGATGCGCTCGCTCACTATGCCGAGGAGCTTTTGAGTATGGATGCCGTATGGGGCATCACGGGCGAAAGCCATTATGCCCATAGGCAGTTTCTTTATGACCGTATCATGGCCATCAGCATGGCCATTAGTATCAGTGCGCCCCAGTACCAGTATCCACCGCCACCACCTCAGTAGGCAGCGATGCATTTCATGGATCTCCGAGGAGTCATCACGTGTTGGAGCACTCTTTTGCGTTTTACCTAGCCGAGCGGGTTGTGCCAGCTTTTAACATGATGTTTTTGTTGTATTTCAAAACGATGTATGAGGGATGTTATCCCTATTTTGTTGTTGAAACAAAGTGTTGTACTCGTGGCTTTGAAATTAATGAAAATCTTATTGTTATTATGGTAAAATATGTTGTTGTTATATTGTGTGCCTGTCGTTGTCTATGATTATTGTCTACTCTATATCTTGTGGTTTGTGAGATTGTATTGTGATGACATGTTATCGACTATATTCATGCGAACTGATGGATCACGAGACCACTCGGGAGTGATCGCCGTGAACGTTCCCCCACTGGTAAGTGATTCATGATAAAGTGAAATGTTGGGAAGTTGTCTCAATACTTCTATCCCATAATAACTTATCATCGTGTTATTGCAGAAGCTGCTTCCCGTGAACGTGGACGCACGTTCAAGGCATTTTAGGACTGCAAGCCCATAAATTACACTGGGACTGAAGGCTCCGTTGGCCTGGTCAAGTGGTTCGAAAATATTGAAGCGGTTATACGCATCAGTGGTTGTACTCCTAGACAAATTGTGATGTACTCCACCAACCTGTTTCTGGATCAAGCTTTGACTTGGTGGAATATCCATGTTCAATCTTTGGGTGATGATGCGGCGTACTCTCTGTCCCGGTTGGAATTGAAGTAACTTATGACCTCTAAGTACTGCCCTGCTAGCGAAATTCAGAAACTGGAAACCGAGTTCTGGAATCTTACAATGATCGGTTCGGACGTTGCTTCTTACATGTCCAGATTTCAAGATCTCTCTAGATTGGTTCCCTGGTTGGTTACGCCGGAAAACAAGAAGATAGAAAGGTACCTCTTTGGGTTGGCACTCCAGATTCGCAGCATGGTCACCTCATCAAAGCCCACGAACATGCGTGAGGCTATTGACCTTGCTCTGAGTCTCACTGAGGATGCCATCCGTATGGGCACGCTGGTAAGAAATGTCTCTAGGCAGAAGATTTCTGATGCGAAGAGTGTAGAGGGAAAGAATTTGGGTTCTAGTTCTGGATCTGTTACTGCTGAACAATCGAATCCCTCTAGGTTGGGGAAGCGGAAGAGGAGTGAAGGAAAGAAGGATGGGTCATCTGGGAATTCAAACAAGAAGGGAAAAGGTTATGTTGCCACGGGTTGGGCGAATGAAAGGAAGACGGGAAATCAGGGAAGGAAAAATGATGGTACCTGCGGGAAATGCCACCAGACTGGGCGCAAAACTGAAGATTGTAGGGCCGGAGCGCCCAAGACTGGAGAAGCGAGGCCATGCTTCGCTTGTGGATCGCTTGATCATTGGAAGAGGGATTGCCCAAATCTAAACAACCAGGCACGCGGACGGGCATTCGTGATCGGTGCTGGTGATGCATGCCAAGACCCTAATGTGGTCACCGGTACGTTCCCTCTTAATAACCATTATGCTTTTGTTTTATTTGATACTGGTGCTGATTTTAGCTTCGTATCTGTTGACTTTAAGCGATTACTTGGGTTGAAAACTAATAAGCTAGATACACCATATTTTATAGAACTGGCAAATGCTAAGACTATAGAAACGAGAGAAGTGGCGAAGGAGTGTAAGCTGAATCTTTGTGGACACGAGTTTAGTATTGATCTCTTGCCAGTAGTTTTGGGTAGTTTTCATGTAGTTGTCGGTATGGATTGGTTATCTACACATCGCGCCATCGTTGTTTGTGACGATAAAATAATTCAAATTCCTCTAACGAGAGGGTGAAACTCTTTCGATACAAGGGGGAAGGCGTGGAACGCCGTTGAGAATTATTACGAGCATGAAGGCGCAAAAGTGTTTGCGGAAAGGTCATATTGCATTCTTGGCACATGTGGTAGATAAGAAAGCTGACGAATGGAAACTTGAAGATATTCCTATTGCGGAAAGGTCATATTGCATTCGTATTGATCTTGTTCCTGGAGCTGCTCCTGTAGTGCGATCGCCATATCGATTAGCTCCATCTGAAATGCAGGAACTATCTAATCAATTGCAGGAATTATTGGATAAAGGTTTCATAAGACCGAATTTCTCACCTTGGGGAGCTCCTATCTTATTCGTGAAAAAGAAAGATGGCACTTTTCGTATGTGCATCGATTATCGTGAGTTGAACAAACTGACCATTAAGAATCGTTATCTCCTTCCCAGGATCGATGATTTGTTTGATCAACTCCAAGGATCTAGTTTTTACTCGAAGATCGATCTACGATCCGGTTACCATCAACTTCGTATCCAAGAAGAGGATGTACCAAAGACTGCTTTTAGGACTCGTTACGGTCATTACGAGTTCTTAGTGATGCCATTTCGTTTAACCAACACTCCTGCAGTTTTCATGGACTTGATGAATCGTGTATGCAAGCCGTACTTGGATAAGTTCGTAATGGTATTCATTGATGATATATTGATCTATTCTCGCACCAAAAAGGATCATGAAAATCACCTTCGTTTGATTTTGGAGTTACTACGCAAGGAGAAACTATATGCCAAATTCTCGAAATGTGACTTCTGGATTCGAGAGGTTCATTTCCTAGGCCATGTGGTGAACGAGAAAGGCATACATGTTGATCCCGCTAAGATCGAGGCAATCAAGAATTGGGAGGCGCCCAAAACCCCTACTGAAGTATGACAATTTCTTGGCCTTGCGGGTTACTATAGAAGATTCATCGAGAATTTTTCTAAGACAGCACAGTCCTTGAAGGATAAATTGTTCGAATGGACTGAAAAACAAGAGTCGGCTTTTCAATTGTTGAAGGATAAATTGTGTGGTGCTCCAATACTATCACTACCCGATGGTACTGAAGATTTTATGGTCTATTGTGATGCTTCGCATCAAGGTTTGGGTTGCGTGTTGATGCAACGGGAAAAGGTGATAGCATATGTTTCCAGACAATTGAAGGTTCATGAGAAGAACTACACTACACACGATTTGGAATTGGGTGCAGTGGTGTTCGCTCTCAAAATATGGAGGCATTATCTCTATGGCAACAAGTGCACGATCTTCACGGATCATAAGAATTTTGCAACACATTTTTTACCAAAAGGATTTGAATATGCGACAACGGAGATGGGTTGAATTGTTGAATGATTATGATTGTGATATCAAATATCATCCTGGTAAGGCAAACGTCGTAGCGGATGCCTTAAGTCGTAAGGAACGGGTTAAGACATTACATGTTGGCTCTTGGGTCTAACTATTCTCACGAATCTAACGGATCGGATTCGTGAGGCCCAAAATAATGCGCTTAAACCCAAGAATGTGAGAAATGAAAGGCTGTGGAAAATGGTTGACTAATTGGAGTTTAAAGCGGATCAAACTCTATATTTCATGAATAGTGTTTGGGTACCTTTATATGGTGGATTACGTGAGCTAGTTTTCGCTGAAGCTCCCAGCACTCGATATTCTGTTCACCCTGGTGCGGATAAAATGTTTCATGGTTTAAAAGAACATTATTGGTGGCCGAATTTCAAGAGAGACATAGCGGCTTATGTTGCGCGTTTTTTGACTTGCGCAAAGGTTAAAGCCGAACACCAAAGGCCGTCCGGTTTGCTCCAACAACCAGAAATACCCGAATGGAAATAGGAACAAATTTCCATGGATTTCATTTCTAAATTACCAAAGACCACGAGCGGCCATGATATGATTTGGGTGATTGTTGATCGATTGACGAAATCCGCACACTTCCTTTCAATTCGCAAACGGATAAATTGGAAAAATTGACCCGTTTGTATATCAAGGAAGTGGTGTCTAAGCATGGTGTGCCTATCTCTATCATCTACGATCGAGATAGTCGTTTCACCTCAAGGTTTTCGCAGAGCTTAAACGATGCCCTCGGTACTCGCCTAGACATGAGTACCGCATATCATCCCCAAACCGATGGTCAGAGTGAACGAACTATCCAAACCTTGGAAGATATGTTACGAGCATTCGCAATCGATTTTGGTGGTAATTGGGACACGCACTTGCCACTAGTGGAATTCTCATACAATAATAGCTATCATAGGAGTATTTAAGCTGCACCTTTTGAAGCTCTATATGGACGTAAATGTAGATCTCCGCTATGTTAGGCATAAGTCAGAGAGAAACAACTTACCGAGCCCGAAATTGTCCAAGAGACGACGGATAAAATCTTTTTGATAAAAGAGCGTCCCAAAGCGGCCCGCGACCGACAGAAAAGTTATGCGGATATGAGGCGTAAGCCTTTGGAATTTCAAGTTGGAGATAGGGTCCTACTGAAGGTGTCACCTTGGAAAGGTCTCGCACGTTTTGGAAAGCGTGGGAAGTTGAATCCTCGATATGTTGGTCTTTTCGAAATTTTGTCAAGAGTAGGCCCTGTGGCATACAAGCTCAAGATACCGCAAGAGCTTAACGGGATACATGACACATTCCACGTGTCAAATTTGAAATAGTGTCTATCCGATGAGACCCTTATTATCCATGCCGACGAAATCCACATTGACGATAAGCTACATTTTGTCGAAGAAACGATCGAAGTGACTGATTGGAAGGTTCAGAAACTTAGACGCAGTAAGATCAGGTTGGTCAAAGTGCGTTGGAATGCCAAGCGTGGATCGGAGTTCACGTGGGAAAGGCTGGACCAGATGAAGCAGAAATATCCCGCACTATTCGAGAAGACCCATGTACCGGAGAACTCGAATTGAATTCCGGGACGGAATTCTCTTAACAGGGGGAGAATGTGACAACCGGCAAAATTAAGGTGAATCCGTACTAATTAATTAATGTGTAATTAACGTAATTAAGCGCAAATTCGTGTTAATTGTTTAACTGATGCCTTAGAGAATAGTGAATTCCCCATAAGATGCATAGGAATGCACACGTTTAATGATGAAGCATGAGGGAATCATGTGCGAATAAACTTGTCCGGAATGGACGTTGGTGATTACCAGGTAAAAATTAAATAAACAAAAAGGATCCCGGACACCCAGGATATAAAATAAAGGGTATTTTCACAAAATATAATGTGTTTTGGAACTCCAAAACCATAAGTGAAAACTTTACATACAAATCTCCCGGTAACGAATAAAGTGCGCGTAACGCACCCGGTACGCGTATAACTTATAATTCCACCTGACAAAAGCCTAATTAACCAACCAACATATAAACTAGGCTATGTTTAAGGGTTATTTGAGGTTATTATAATGTCCGAATAACGTGTAAATAAAATCCGATTAATACCCGAATGAAACCCGAACACTAATTGTGAAGCATAACTAATTAACTAGCAAATGTATTGTGTTGTGGACCCCACCCTTATATGGTACACAAACACGATCCATAAAGTACATTACTCCATCGGCTTTCGGATTCACATCTTTAATCATCTTGAATAAACATTCCTTCTTTAGATTCTCTTCCTTCAAAGCTTCTTCTTGTGCTTCTTTAATTTGAGCTGTAAGACTCTTATGGATTGTCAAACCCAATGCACGAACACGTAACGGTTTAGCTCTTTCTTTTCTACTCAAAGCATCTGCCACAATATTCGCTTTTCCAGGATTGTAACGAATCTCACAATATTACAATATGGTACTCGTTTTTTGTAGTTTATCAATCCCCTACTGATATATTGTATGATACGCTTAGCTACTTTTTTTATTCATAGCTTTGGTGTGATATACTATTCCATGAGCCTTACATATCTTAGATACATGATAACGAACACGCACATAAGAAATATTACAATATGGTACTCTTTTTCTGTAGTTTGTTAATCCTCCGGTGATATATTGTATAGTACATTTAGTTACTTTTCTTAGTCATAGATTTGGTGTGGTATACTATGCCATGAGCCTTACATCTTAGTTACCGGATAACGAACACATACATATTAAATATCAATCATAGATATAGTAATCGAAATAAAAAATCATGCTAACAAATTCAATGAATTAAAGTGAATGGTATATTTGTTAATCGATGTGGATTGCCTTTGCCACCGAAAATGGCAAAAGCAAACCACATATATAGTTTTGGTGATGTGTTATTAGGCATCATCCAATTATAATGAGAATTCTCACATCATATGTTGTTATTTTAAGCAACATGGATTCAATTATATTATAATTAAACTAATGGAAAATCAATTAGCATAAAAGGATCAACATTCTGTAACACGTCAATTCCATAAAAATCATTCACTTTTATCATTATTGTTAATTTTTTTAAAAGATTACACCCAATATGGAAATTGAACAACATAATTGAGGGTATACGGACCAAATAAACAAAGCAATACCATACATGGCAAAATGTTTCTAAGAAGTCATGTTTTGATAATAAGTACATTCAAAGGAAATTAGTTTCGGTTAATCAAAAACTTCAAACGCTTTAAGTGTATTCTCAAGCAATCAAAACACATGTAAAGAAAATAGGCAATATCACAAAAAAACAATAAAATACGAAAGCAACAATGAAAAAAGTGTTGCTTAATGTCACACCCTAGCAACGCATAGCAGAAAGCAAGACATGAGGTAACGGAAGTTGTTACCACAAAGTTTAGCAATTCACATATATTTGCGTATGGACATCTTGCTAACACCCCTCTAGTTAAACAAATGAAGCGTTAATTTAAAAACAAGAAAACATGTTCTACCAAGATGAAGCGTTAATTTAAAAGTTAACATTATTTTACAAAACAAGGAAAAACAGAGTTTTTAGAAATTAAACGGTCCCAACATCATGTCCATCGTAGTGTCCTGCTAAACCCACTCTCTAAATACCTAAGCATCAGTACATGAAAAAACATGCTTAAAAACATGAACATCATGTTGGAGAGTTCATAGGTTTAAAAGTAAACAATAAACTTTCAAGTTTAACGGAAACGTATGATCAAGCATTACTAAAAAGAGAACCAAGTAGACTCGCGAAAATCTAACAAGTCATACCAGAAAACTACATCTTCCCCATCAATCAACGTCCCGGATCAGTCGATATCCCATCATGCAAAAACATCCCACTGATTGAATTTGGTTTCTTTCAGGTCAGATATTCATATAACTTTATCCATTTTAAACTATTTTGAAGTTAAGTTTTGTTATTTGATATACCCAGGTGATCAATCATGGAGTTTCTAAAGATTTAATAGATGACACCATGGAAGTAGTTAAAGATTTCTTTAATATGCCTGAAGAGGACAAGGAAAAACTGTACTCACCTGATCCAATGAAAAGTTGTAGACTGTCTACAAGTGGTAATAATTTTGCTAATGAAGAAGTTCATTTATGGCGAGATAATCTACGACACCCATGTTATCCTTTGGAGGAATGGGTTCACTTATGGCCTGAAAAACCTACCAATTATAGGTAAAGTGTCATGAATCATAAGCTTGAGTTTTTTTTTTTTTTTTATGATTTGTAGGTAGGGTGTAACCGTTGTACTGACTAAATCGTCTAAACTGACCCAAGTTGGCCAGTTTGTGCTGATTGAGTTCCTTGGGGGCCAGGGGTGTCCCGGCCCCCACTAACGGTTTGGTTCAAAGATAGGTTTTGATGTTTGTTTGTTTAACAATATTAGAATATGGTCTGGTTTGAAACTTAGAACCGGGTGTGTAAAAAAACCGTAGTTTAAGTTTTATTATTCTTTGTATTTTTTATGTTATGAACATATAGTTATGTTATTTGCTACGGTGCTAATCATATTAACTTTAATACAAACTAATGATTTAATTAATAAATTGTTGTTCAGATTATTAAACCGTCAAACAGGTAAAACTGGCTCATCTAGCCAACCAACCAACCTAACCCATCCGATTTTGTTATTCCCCGATATTGTAGTGAATGGTTCAATACAGACTTTTGATGAAAACTGACCAAACTGGAGTGTGAACACCTCTCTTTCTAAGGTGAAAAAATGGGTAGACCAAGTATGTTTGGTCACAGGTCAAGACGAGTTTTAGGTTAAAGTGGGTTAGTTTTACTATCAAGTAGAGTTGATCAACAAACACAATTGTTTGTGGTCATTTTAAAAACAATATCATTCAAACAATCATTATGAAAACAATATAATGACAATCTTGAAGCAAATTGTTTTTATATATGCTTTGGACGGTTGTAAACATAAATACGCACCTTGACAATATTTAACACATTTTGCTTTTAGCTAATGTTATTTTCTTCTTCTTTTTTATATTATATCTCTATTCTTGAACAAAAATGCAACTTAAATAGACTCATTGACTTATAGCCTTAGAGAGTTAAATGATTTGAAATTCGCATCTCTAACTGATTTTTTTTAAATGTCGTGTTCTACAACTTCTGTCAATGTGAAATCTAGTATAATAAGACATCCCAAGTCTGATTTTGTAGGTCTCGAAAATTGTACATTGTTTACGCTCTATGAGGTGCACTAAGAATGTGAAGTCGTAGTTGCCAAGTCCGACTTCAGGCTAAAGATGGGACTCCAAAGTCCGACTTCATTAATTGAAGACAACCACCTTTAGCCTTAACTCGGACTAAAAAAATTGGCTTCATACCTTGTACGCCAACTCAACGTAGCTCATAAAATTTGCATTGTCAAGACTACGTGGGACTTTGAGAAATCCAATTACATTATATGAAAGTTAATATGATTCTTGCTTTGTTTTGAAGAGAAATTGTCACAAAATACTCACTACAAGTGAGGGAATTGTCCTTGAGAATGTTGGAGTAAATTCGTGAAGGAATGGGACTCGAACCAGGATATTTTGGAGAAGAGCTAACCGGGGATCAATTTTTGACAATCAACCACTATCCTCGATGCCCAGATCCCAGTTTGACACTAGGGGTACCGAAACACGGGGATCCTAATCTCATAACCTTGCTTTTACAAGGAATATTAATGGGCTTCAGGTTTTCAAGGATGGTCAATGGTTTGGTGTTGAGCCGCTGCCTCATGCTTTTGTGGTTAACATCGGCCACCAATTACAGGTGGCCATTTTCATTATCTTATTATTATTATTTTTTGAACGGCAAATCGCTTTATATATAAATATAAAGAGCCAGCAAGTGGTTGAAAAAACACAAACGAAAACAAAACAGAAAAGGGTGAATCTCAATTGGTTGAATTGTGTTTTAGATAATTAGCAATGGGAAGCTAAGAAGCGCAGAACATAGAGCGGTGACAAACTCGAGGGAGGATCGGACTACAATTGTGACTCTAATTAGTCCTTGTCAAGACACCATCATAGAACCAGCTAATTCGATTATCGACACTGGTGTACCTCGTTTTCATCCCTTCAAATTTAAGGATTTCGTGAAGTTGTATAGAGAGAAAAAGGGAGAAACTGAAGCATTGATGGAAGTTTATAAAATTAAACCTTAAGAATAGGTGGATGTCTCCTGATAATGTATCAAATGGGAAACATGAATTAGACCCCTTAATCATGGTTTGGTTTTGGTCTTCAAACACGTTGTGTTCAATGGCATATCGTATCTATCATATATATTTTTAAGTTTTCTGTTCCTGGAACTAATTTGCTTACCGCGAAATCTATTGCATTAATTTTATTTATCATGCCAGATATCACAGTTTTGGATTTAGGGGTTGTTTGGTTGATTAAGTGTTGAATCATTAAGAGGTCTGAATGGTTAAGCCCTGAATCAGTAAGAGGTCTGATCGAATGGTTAAGCCCTGAATCATTAAGTTGTACCTCTTAGTGGTTAATTTTCTTGTCCCACATTGGTAGGAGAGTCTTATTAAGGTTCAGCGTAATTCAGTGCTTAATGGTTCAGCCTTAACCATTCCATTCAGAAGCTGAAATAAACGCACTGAATGATTCAGAGCCTCATTAAGAGGCTTACCAACAACCCCTTAATCTTTGTACCCATGCGAATTTAACCACAAAACACTGTGGAAGATGACATCTTATAAGTTATAACTTGATTTGTGTGTCTTGTTCATAACAATTATTATTAACTCTATAATTACCAACTTGAGTTTGTGAGACAAAACTCACTATTGCAAATTGTACAAGTGAGGTGAAGCAGTGTGTACAAGCACTTTAAGCATTCTTTTCTACCACTTTTTTTTCGTTTTGCGTGCACATCTACTCCCTCTGTATCTCTTCATCTTCTTACTTGGATCTCCACCAGCCAAACATCTTTTTTTCTACGTATTTCTTGAAGCCCTGCCTCAGCGTTCTCTCTCTCAACAATCACGCCACAACAACACAACCACCCCCCTCGAAAGATCTCAAACTCAAAACTTCAACTGACCCTAGGGTTCCGACGCTACGGGTGATGAAGAATCAGGCAACAACGGTGGTCAGAAGTTAAGGGGCGACGGTGGGTGCTTGGTTCATGACACTTGACCAAGGTGACGGTTACGGGAAGCGACTATGAGGCGGTGTTGATTTGAGTAGGCTGACCGATGGTTATGGTTGAAGAGATGCTTGCGTCAGTTTGCTAGGGTGGTTGTGGTCGAAGGTGCGTGATGATGGTGGTTTTATTGAAGGGTTGTGGTAGTAACCACGTTGAACGACTGTCGATGATGTTGCGATGGTTGTTTGAGTGCGGCAGGTTTGGTTCTTTAAGGCTTAATATTCCTATTGTAATTATCTTAACTAGAAATCAAGTCATACCAGAAAACTACATCTTATGACAAAAAAGATACTAGTTGTGGATATATGTTTCTTCAAAACACAGGATTTTTTTTTTTTAAATCATACTTAGAGAACCAATTGAAGACAACCAACTATTGGCCAATAATAGTCCCAACTATGAAAAGAACCATTAGCGGTCCCAACTTTCGACATATTGATCACCAATGGTCCCAGTTAGTCTGATCGCTAACGCCGTTAGTGGGTTGCTGATGTGGTCCCAACTTTCGATATATTGCTCGTTCATTTAATACTCATTTATGATCTTTCATATTGTTTTTTTACACAAGTGGACTCCAAACTATTTAACTTGCACAAGTAGTTAGAAAAGTCAAGAGAATATATATAACAAAACAAGTCAAGACAAAGTAATTATAGCGCTAACCCACCAACTGATTGTTACTTGTCCCTCTCAAGTAGAATAGAATTAGTGTTAGATAATATGTTTGTAAATATTTAATTATGTATATTGTATCATTCTCTCATTTGTAATCATAAGGACAATAATAATCACAATTACTAACATTATGGTGGATCTAAGGATCTTAAACAGGAAATGTAATCCATGTAATGTAACACTTGCAAAAAAAAGTACGTGTTGAGCCAGCAGTCTGTTCTCTTGCAACTCTCAATAAATCTACCAAACGTTTAGCTAAATCATAATAACCAATGATAAACAAAGAATGTCGTTTTAACTTTTTAGAGTTGGAATTGAGTATGTATATGTTTTCTTTTGCAAAAACTTGTTGTAAATATGATTCTTTAATGGTCGGCCAACGTTTTGATGTAGATTTGGTACCATTTACAAGACGAGCCACTGCCATAATTGTACACTATGTGGGTTCCCAGAAACCCACGCAGCTTGAAAAAAAAAAACAGAAAATATTAGTGAGAACCTTGTATGATTTAGAAAAAAAAATAACCAAAAGGAATCCATTGAAATTGAAAATCATGAGTTTCTTGATTCGTCACTGTAGAGAGAGAGAGAGAGAAAGTTGGGGAAGCATACTATAATCGGGCATTTCATGAATTTTTTTAGAGGAATTTCATGTTTTTTATTTAGAAAAGATTATAAAATTTATGGTTAGTTACCAAGACAAATAAAAAAAACACCCTTGTATTTTTCCAAACTCTAGTAGCAATTTGATATGTATAGGTTTTACTAAGAAAAAACCTATGAAAACTTCCAAGAATATTAAGAGAAGAAGAGATATAAAGCCAAAGACTTTTCTTTCATATTTTTCATTCATTTAATTCATAAACCAAAGGCCTTTAAATAGGCTTACGTACAAACATGAAGCAACATAACGAAATGCATGGACTTCATGCAAAATAACTACCAACTAACTAAGAATAATAGTAACTAAATTGAGTAAACAACAAAGGAAAAAAACTTCAAAGGAAATGAATGATGAACATGGGTATCATGGTGTTGACCAAGGCAACACGTATCATTCCCACGCTCCTCAAAACGTTCTTGTCCTCAAGAACGGAACAATTTCACCACGGAGGTCGGCATTCAAGTCGAACAACAGCTATCGGAGTGGACACAACGGGGTGCCACGGTGGCCGCCAATCGAGTCAGACAACCATATATGAGGCGGTGTCAACATAGTGCCATGGTGGTCGGCACTTCCACTCAATTCTGGCAAAGACAATCAGCGCTC
Organism: Ambrosia x helenae; assembly: GCA_030844895.1. Lineage (NCBI taxonomy): Eukaryota > Viridiplantae > Streptophyta > Magnoliopsida > Asterales > Asteraceae > Ambrosia > Ambrosia x helenae. The sequence continues at coordinate 10,146 of JAUTDX010000715.1, read as the reverse complement.
ATAGTTTAACGGTTTAGCTAATGGCGATGTTGTTGGTGATGGTGCGTGTTTTTGGGGATTATGTAACGTAAGTGGCGATGGACGTGTGAATGGTAAGGTTTGTGTCGGCTTTGTTGGTTTGCACAACAAGGAAGAATGAAGTTTAGGAGTAGGTGTGGTTATGGATTTGGGAATGGTGTTAAAAGATCATTGATCAAGTAATATTGTTCAATTTAATACTTTAGTGTTGTGATATTTATTCTTATACAAGGTTGTATTATTTTTGGTGTGAATGTAATACAAGTTGATATGGATTGCATATTGGACATGTGAATGGTAAGGTTTGTGTCGGCTTTGTTGGTTTGCACAACAAGGAAGAATGAAGTTTAGGAGTAGGTGTGGTTATGGATTTGGGAATGGTGTTAAAAGATCATTGATCAAGTAATATTGTTCAATTTAATACTTTAGTGTTGTGATATTTATTCTTATACAAGGTTGTATTATTTTTGGTGTGAATGTAATACAAGTTGATATGGATTGCATATTGGAGAGTTAGAAGTATTGCTAGATTATTGTAGATTGCTGCTTGTTCGTGGTCCAGTCCAAGTTTCTAGTTCAAGGGAGAAGTCCAGTCCAGCATTATAAGGAAGTGGTCCAGTTAATAGGAGCCCATCTGTAAGACACTAACCCGTAAACCTGAGATTTATCATTTAAACTTCCGAGTTTAGGCCTTAACTGAAATCAGTCCCGATTAAAACTTTGGTAATTACAAAAACATAACTCAAAGAATCCCAACAATCTTTGTTTTTACATTTTTATCTACTAAAAACTTGTATTACAGTTTGTGTTTTAAACGGAGAGTCTATTGCAGAAGCTTTTTTAGTGTTCGGGTGTGCTCGGTTCTCCTCGTGACTTGATCCTTGCTCCGATGTATACTTAGCACCATTACACAAAGAATGTTAGTGGGTTGAAAATAATGCATTTAGATTAGTTAATATGCTAATATGTATCAAACGGAACGAGTATGGTCAAATGACCAAACAAACAAGTATAGAAGATGTCTCGCCTTAGGTTATGGCCATAGAGTCTCCCTTTCGGTTGTTCAAAGGCTTATGTTATTGTTAACAAAATCGACTTAGTAGGCCTGAATGGCCGTTCACCCAGATTGAACGGTCATTCACTGGGCCACGAATAATATCCTGCTGAACAGGATGCCTGAACGACCCTAGGCCAAAACTTTATTTGACAATTCTAAAAGCATAAGAATCAAATTGTCAACTCAATTGACGTTTGTTCAACTAAAAACATTATCCGGATTGCTTCATTATGATTCGGTTATTAGATTTAACCTTTAGTAAATCTTTAAAATTTCAAAAATACCCTTATAGGCAAATGTTTCTATTTAGCCATATGTGGCGACACTACTTGATTTGAATCCATTGTTTTTTACTCATTGACTTCTTTGGAAACCCTCTAAGACCTTACGGACTTGGTTTTCACCATTTTCAAGGTTTCTCTAATTTAATCAATTCTAAGCGCATTAGCGTGCATAGACATAGTTATGGAAATAACTTACCTAATTGGCATCCTCGCATCGCGTGGAAGGTTTTTTGTACACATACTACTTCGCCGGAGGAATTTATTTAACTACGGACTTACCGTGTGGCTTCGACCCATTTTCTTACCTTGTGCTCCCTCCTTACGATTCTTGGCATCAAGTGCCCATCATAAATACGTTTACCTGTATGCTTTCTAAATTGACAAACATTAATTTCGCGGAACCCAAATGGTAATACTTCGCCATTTGACCGTTTAACCTTGTGATCTTAATTCTTGGATTACAAGCATCAAGTATTGGACTCAAATGATGATGACATCGCCATTTGACCCATTAAGACTCATAGTTCATAACGTTATGCTATCCAAGTGATATACGTTAAATTACACATATAAAAGTCCCCGTTTCACTCCTATTTTTATATGTTTTTGGCCTTATACATGATGAATTGGTACTTATTTGGTATCTTTACGATTACAGGTCTTAAACGATGTCCCCGGAAGCAAACCCGAAGAAAAACGAGGATTTCGGGCCCTCTATCAGGAGAACTTTTGCGCAGCAGCTGTTGGAATCGTTTTTATCCCTTCTAAAACCCAATATCCGACTTCGACTTTCAAACAAGAATTGTTCTACGCTCCGAGAGCTTTCCAGGCATATAAAGAACAACTCCTAACGATTTTTCTATGATTTTATATGCAATTTTAAAGATCGTGTTGTCGTGCTGTTCTCTGTGAGCGGCAGCTCACTCCCTGCGGCCGCTCGCTCCTCCAGATTTTTTCAGAAACGTTCTAGAAGGCCTACGTCAGCTTACGAGCAACTTGCAACACTTTTTGAAAAGTGAGCGTGTCACACCACGACAACGGCGGAAACACGTGGCGTGGACGCGAAAGAGAAATGTTTCATAGCCAAGATTAAACAAACACATAATTTAGAAAATAAACATTCATTAGACGGCGGAAAGTATTTTGTTTAGGTACACGTCCCAAAATGTAGTTTTTAACAAAATAAGGATTTTCGACTATTTCCCAATCCCATAGGAAATATTAGCAAATCCCTAACAAAAGTCCGTCTCTTTATTTTGCCCGCCCTAGCCATTGCACGCCTTCACACTCCTAGTTACCTGAAAGATATGTTAGGGAAAACGTCAATATATAAATATATTGGTGAGTTTCACAGGTTTTGACACACAAATAAATTAACATTCATTTGTAAATAAGTGCGCATAACGAAATAAGAAATGTGCTACATATGCTATTAGGGTTGCAAGTCCTAATACCGATGGAATCCCCATAGGCCCGTAACCAAAACCAGACTATTTTACTTTGCCCCGCAAGTTGTTTACATGGTAACAACTAATTTAGAATATCGTCGCACCCCGTGGTCCTTCCGTGTTGATCGCTAATCAACCGGGGCGGGTCTCGTCAAGAACCAATAGTACTATTCCCATATTCTACGGCTACATCCCTTGTATAAATGGTTACAGTTAACTGCGGAGACTTCACGTCCCATGTGACTTTACCGTTACCCATGTGCCCATCTTATGTACCATTTCATACTTTTACATGTTATCGCACATTTAATTCTTTCTTACATATCTTTCCCCCAAGTTTAAAAACAGTAAAACATAAAAGGGGCCGTGAAAACTCACCTCAAGCGTGTCACGAAATCAGAAAATAGTCTTTGCCAAGTCCAATGTGAGACTACCTACACGTGTCCTAATTTAATAAGGCACTGGTCTCAGTGTGCGTGTCTTACTGGCAAGTTGTCTTCCCCAACTCCCGACACCGCGTTTACATATTCGGTTTAATTAGGAATATACCCTAGTCTTAGGTCCGTTGGTGATGATTTATCCCGTTACAAGTTTCGCTTAATCTTATAATATAACCATTGGTATTAATTACCAAGTTAGTTGGTTTCGTCATCGCGAACCCCGATCATTGCCCGTTTTCCTTACATGTCATGATCTTTAAACATATTTATCAATATGTATTTACTAACTTGTATTAATATTTCGTTATATCTTCCGACTCGACTCACTTTTATTATATATTTATTTCCCATAAAAATAAATATACCAAGATCTTGTCGAACGAGATTCATTTCGTGTTAAGTAGTTATTTTTCCCATAAGTATACATATACTTATAATAACATACTTAACTTATTTTATTTCTTACAAACTCTCCCATTTTACTTCCAACACTTGGGAAAGTGTTTATGTATATTTTTCAACCTTAATCATCATTACATATATTTTGTTCACAAAATATATACTTATTTTCTTACTTGGAATAATTAGTCCGTAATCGCCGCAATAACGTATACTCGTATCTTGAAGGATGTTATACTTGTATATTTATCCGTCCGATTTACTTTTTGTCCGATTTATACTTTGTTCGTTTTACACCTTTGTCCGATAGTTCGTCGCATTAACATACGTCCGCTTCCCCGATTTCTTAACTTATATATATATATATTTTTCTTGTGTAGGAAATCATACTACTTGCGGTTTACGCATTTTCCTACTTTCGAAAATATATAAATATATTTATTGACAATATATTAACTTGGATGTTTTATTCCTAAAAAAATTCTTACAACACTTTTACATCCCCATAAATGTAAAAATGCTCATTTTTATACAAAACATCCCAAGTTATTTTAATTACCATTTTCTTTCTAAAAATGTTAGTATTTATATTTTTCAACACATATGGTAAATTTATATTTTTATAAAATACTTTTTTATAAAAATAACATTCTTACAAGTAAAATATTTGTGTAAGTTTCTTCACTTTTACAAAAGCAACCCTTTTAGAATCTAACTTTTCATTCTTAACCTTTTACTTTCCAAAGTTACATTTTTCAACATAAGGTTTCCAAAATCACATTTTACACCATGGACTTTCCAAAGTAACTTTTCAAATCTCTATCTTTATAAAAGTTACATATTATTCCCAAGACTTATAAAAATGACAATTTCTATGACGACTAGTAAACTTGCACATGTCAAAATTTACAATAAGTGTTCTTTTCACTATCCACACTTTTATTAGTCTCATATGGTCATTTTATGTCTACTAACATGTTTGATTTAAGTCTTGGAGTCCATTTGTTCATACTTGTATTTTTAAAGTCTACAACTTTATTTTTGTGATTTTAGCTTCATTACATTTTGTTACAATTATTTCATGTTCAAGTGGTTCCATTAGTCATAATATTATGATCAAAACCATTTTTAGGTGTCTTAGGTGCTAATTTATGTTTTTCATCCAAAACAACTTCTAAAAAAAAATACTAGAACATACAATATTTTTGTAACAAAATAACATCACCAACCACCCTAAAATTATGTTTATGATCATCTTTGTAAACATTTCATTTCATTTTTAGAAAACACACACAAAACCTTGTTTAAAAACTTTAGTTAAAAGCACCCCAAAAACAACTTGCAAGTTAAGCACATAAATGAACAAAACTTAAACAAGATGAGTTTTAAGAAACTTACTACTAGCACAAGGCTAGGGAAGTCACAAAAACACTAGATTATGAAGGGGTTATGTGTGTCTTCCAAGGACCAAGGGTTAAGCTCCTAGCACTTGTACACACTTGATTTGGGATTAGAAATGAAGTGATTTGGAGTGTCTAAAATTAAAAACTCAAAGTAATGATGGAAGGGTTGTTTGGGCCGTAAGTTTTATGGAGTAGAATAGATGCTCTCTTTATTTTTATTTTTTTTGTATGGTATAAGACTTATATAGACCATTTTTCCATATAATAAAAATATGTGTTGTCTAATCCTTTTAGCATGCTTATAAAACATCATTATTATGTTCAAAAGAAAATCTAACTAGGGTGGCTTGGAAGCCTTTTGGTGGCCGGCCTATTAGGCCTTGGTGGGGTCCACTTTTCTTTACAAAATATCTTCCAAGTATTTAGTTAGATTTCAATCGATTCGGTTAGGGTCTTTCGGGTTTTTGCGCGTTCTTATTACGAGCTATTTCGGACATACAATTAACTTTAAGTTACCCTTAAACATAGCCTAGTTTAAGTATTGGTATGTTATTTAGGCTCTTACCGGGTGAAAATATATATTTTACGCGCATCGGGTGCGATACGCGAACTTTATTCGCTACCGGGAGATTTTTAATTTGAAGTTTTCATTTATAGTTTTGGGGTTCCAAAACACTTTACATTTCATAAAAAATACCCTTCTTTTATATCCCGGGCATTCGGGATCGTTTTCGGTTATTTAATTATTGCCGGGTAATCACCAACGTCCGTTTCGGACTAGTTTATTCTTATGCGATTCCTTCGCACTTCTAATTAAACTAAGGCATTCCTATGCCATCTATTGGACTCCGCTATTTTCTGAATACTCAATTATACTTAATTGATATTAATTCTTGCTTAGAACAGTTAATTACATATATTAATTACGTACGGATTTACCTTAATTTTGCCGAACGTCACAGAGCGGCCGCTCACAGGCTTCGAGCGGCCGCTCACAGGCCCTGTTCTGCTATAAATGCCCCATTCAGCCCACTGATCGATTATTGGGTTTTGGAGAGGCGATTTTGGGCAATTTTTGGACGAACCAAGCTGCTGGAAAGCCGTTTAACAAGCCCGGATCCGATCCTAATCATCTAGCATCATCCAATCCTTCACATTCAAAATTTATGGTTTGATCTATAAACTTTAAGTTTGTTCAAATCTGAATATTTTGACTTGTTTGTGTCGTTTATGTATTTCGTTATTGTATACGGATAATATCTAGTAATAGTTAGTAGTTAAAACAATCGTTTGTATGAAATCAAGTTTTGTATGAATTTGGCGTTTTTCATGTTTGAATCTTCATGATTTGTATGTAAACTCTCCTGTTGTTGTTGCAGTCTCGTTTGATATTGTTGTGCCTTGGAGGATTAACAAAGTATAGGTTAGATATGGTTAAAAACTCCTAATTTATGCTTTGTTAACAAAGTTAATAACTTGTTAGTAACTTTGTGCCATGAAACTGTAACCGGGTATTGGTTTAGTAAAATGTAGTTTCAATAATAACCGAGAGTATTGACTTGCACATAAAATAGCTTTAATCGGCTAAATGGTGTTATTGCGCATTTTTGACATAATTAATGATCTTTGTTTAGAGGTTTTGGTTGAAATCGCTTTCTTAGTAGATTTATGTTCAAAGCGTGCAAGATGGGATTGATTGTGTATGAATCTAGTTTATGCTTGTTGTTGTGGCTATATTGTGTTTATCAGTGTAGCTTTCTTAATCGAGTGAGGTTGAGGACTCCCGAAAGTGATACTAACTTATATTTAAAGATTCTCATGAGATCATATCAGCTGCGCGCTAATAAACAACTTGAAGTGGTTAACGTGTGTATTCGTGTTAGCTTTCTGTATAGTTGTCATGTTAGGATGCCCGAGAGGGAAACTAACTATCGGAAAATGGGCGCACTAGGTTTTCCCAATCGCCATAGCAGTTTAAGTGCAGTGTGTGAATCAAAGTTATCTACTCCCAAAGCATGTAGAGCAAATAAGCACAACGCATCTTCATGCGACAAAATCTTGAGACGGTCTACATTTTGAAAACCTAGCTTTTTGAGCAATTGCTCCTTACGACTTGTCATGATAATCCTACTTCCAGGAGCACATGATAGAAATGGGCGCACTAGGTTTTCCCAATCGCCATAGCTTTCAGCCCAAACATCATCAACTACTAAGAGAAATCTTTTGTTCTTAAATTGCTGTACAAGATCTTTTTGAAGTTGATTTAAATCTTTAAACTCTTTGTTTTCTTTTGTCACATCTTGAAGGATGGTATTGCTTATCTTAAAAATATCAAAATAATCAGAAACACAAACCCATGCCTTGAGTTCAAAGTGTTCCTTCACCTTGTTGTCGTTATACAAAAGTCTAGCTAGAGTGGTCTTACCAATCCCACCCATACCAACTATGGGCAAGATGCTAAAGTTTTCTTGAGATGACCCATCCTCCCCCAACAACTTGTTGAGAAATTTCTCTTTCTCAACTTCTCGCCCAACAACATCACGTTCTGGCAAAGAGGTTTCACTTCTTCTACTAATATTTCTGGCTTATCATCTTTCTTAATCAAACCTAGATCACTTTTTCGTTTTTCTAGATTTTCTAATTGGGTGGTAATATCATCTAACTTGTGAGACAACCTATGACTTAGTGAAAAATTTGTGCAGCATGATGGGATAAGCTTTCTTACCATGCTGGTGGATGCTCCAGCTTCCTGCATGGTGAGCTCACGCCGCCTGTCTTTGGTAGCCAAGTCGTCGAGTACGTCATCAATATCATAAGCCAAATGTTGGAGATCATTCAGCCAAAAATGTCATATATAAAAGTTACTAACGTTTAAAAATTGTGAGAGAAAAAAAAATAAAGATAAAAAAAAGAACACATAAAGATTTTAAAATTGTGAGGGAAAAAAACAAAAGATAAAGATTTTTGTTTTTTTTAAATTGCATGGTGTGCCACGTGGGATGACACGTGACATAGCTAATGAGGCACCAAAGGGGAGGATGGTCTCATTGAGCGCCATGCGGGATTTCCAGCTTTCTTATATATATATATATAGATAGATGTTATTTTTCGGGAGTTTTCTGGTTTCGAAAAACTTAATTTACATTAAAAACTGAAACTTATTTAATAAAATGGTTATGAAAACACCTAAACAGTCAAATTAAGATAATAGATTTCAAGCTGTCATATAATCAAAGTACATCACTCTGTACATTGTAGTTCCCACAATTGAAACCGTAATTCCACGGTAAAACCCTATAATTACCATCAGTTTCAAAGGTCTTACGATACACATCAAATAGCCCATTAAATTGTCATTTTTATTAGTTGAAAGACATGTTGATCAATTACTAAACAGATACGAACATAATCCATGTGACATAAAAACAATGAAGTGGTTCTTTAACTGAGAAATAACTTTGATTTTTTAATACCACCTCTTTTATAAAATAAATATTAAATAAATAAGAGAAAAATGAAAAATTATTGATTTGTTATTTTTATTTAATAAGAAAGAGAAATAAAAAAAATATAATTTGATATTACTATGTAGGGAGAGAGAAATAAAAAAATGTAATTTAATATTTACTATTTAATAGGAAAAAGAAATTATACTTTAATATTATTATTTCATAGGAGATAAAGATTAATATATAATAATTTATAGAGTTATAAGAAAAAATATTGGCGGGAAAGGAATGATAGGAAGCTCTCACAACGCGCCATGTGTCTCAAATTATATTGCTTTATTATAAATACTTGGAGCAGAACCCGTGTGTACACACGGGCAATCTTTAATTTTTTTTTTAAATAAAAATGCAACGTTCTGTTGAGGAACATCTGTTGTGGAACAGCTTGTGAAACATCTGTTGTGAATATCTTTTGACTCTGTTGTCATTAGAAAGATAGTAAATTGTCAACCCAATTTTGACCCATGGCACCTCTACGACTCTATTGACCTCTCTTGTCATTAAGCAACCATGTTATTATCATTTACCTTTAATTTAGTGACTGTAAACTGAAAACGAAATAAAAGTTTGATAACACTTGCCAATTAAAAGTAAATGATAATAACATGGTTGCTTACTATGAAAAATAATGGTAAAAAGACCAATTTATCAAGACAAAATAGTTATCTAGTGCAAATACAAACGAATCCAAAATCCTACTAAGAAGACAAACTTTATTCACTAACCAAACAAAAGCTCTCTTAGCCAGAAGCAAAGAGTAGTGAACAACATACACCAAAAAAAGAAACAAAACAACATTATAACACCAGCCAAACAACTAGAAACCTAGCTAAAATCAAGGCCCTTAAAGTTGTTCTAGCTGTCCATATTCAAACCAGTGATTCTGCACCTCTAACCATCCACCAGAATGTTTCAACTTTAATACTCTACACCTTCGTAGTTGCAGCTTGTAAACTTCCGATCGAACACCCTCTCATTCCGACTAATCCTAATCTTCCATAGTCATTAGGAAAATTGTGTAAATGACCCGCTTATTTTCAGCAACCGAAGAAAAAACAGAGACGGAACTCGGACTTTTTACCACACGCACACCAGCCACCAAACGTTTTAGCTACCGTGCACTCCACCAGCAAATGATCAGCTGTCTCGACACCAATCCTACAAACCAGACACAAGCCATCACCAAGGGCAACATTCCTTGCAGCAAGGGCCATAACCGTTAGGATCATACCATCAGTAGCCCTCCAAAACCAGGTTGTGATATCATTGGGTGGTCAAATGCTGTTGACTGAAAAACACAAACTGTCAAGATCAATTCCAAAATTGAATATTGAACCAAAAGCAACTTTGATATTGAATCCAACTTGCTTTCATGAATAAATCCTGCGTTATATCATGAATAATAATAATCAAAACTAGGTTGTTTATATTATGGGGTGGTTAAATGTTGTTGACTTAAAGGAACTTACACTTATGCAGTTGACATTGTGATTGTTCTTTGTTGATTCAGTAATTATAAGCGCGAGTTTTACTGCACTTTTCTGAAGATTACACGGGAAAAATCTCTCAATAACTTCCCTGAAAATTC
>JAUTDX010007039.1:0-20145 GCA_030844895.1 Ambrosia x helenae | reverse complement strand
TTGGTATTGTGGATAGGAAGGAGTCAAATGACATGTGTTTGGGTTGGGGGTTGGTGTTTTGAGATGGAAAAATATGTGGGATAAATTCAACGTGGCGAGAGTGGTATAGTTTGTGACTAGTAGGGTCATAGCATTTGAATGCCGATTTGGAGGATGAGTACCCAAGAAATATGCACGTCGTTGAACGGGAGTGGAGTTTGAAGTAGCATAGGGTCGTAACCATGGGTAGCAAAGACAACCAAACGGTTTGAGTTTGGAATAAGTAGGAGCGGTTTTGAACAACATATCGTAGGGAGATTTGTTGTTAAGGATGGGTGTAGGCAAACGATTGATTAGGTGGGTTGCGGTTTGAAAGGCATGGGACCAAAAATGTTGTGGTAAGTGGGAGTAGTGGAGTAAGGCGAGGCCGGTTTCCACAACGTGTCGGTGACGTCGTTCGGCAATACCGTTTTGTTCCGGTGTGTGATGTGGTGTGTCGTGTAATGGGAGATACCTTGAGAGGCAAGATAAGGTGAAAAGACCCACATATTCACCCCATTATCAGTGAACAACGCAACAATGTTGGTTTTGAAAAAATTTTCAACAAGAGATTTGAATTGTGGAAAAAGAATTTTGACATCGGATTTTCGTTTGATTGGGTATAACCAAATATATTTGGAAAAATAGTCAACAAAAATGACATAGTATTTAAAGCCATCGATTGACGTTTTTACGGGACCCCAAACGTCGGAGTAGAGAAGTTGTAGAGGTTGATTGGCAACAAAAGAGTTTTTGCCAAAAGGTAGTTTGTGGCTTTTATTTAGGGAACATGAAGTACAATGAAAAGACTCATGGGTCACCTTATTAAAACGAAGTCCCAATCTAGAAATTAAAGACTTGAACACTTGAAGCGATGGATGTCCAAGTATGTGGTGCCACATGAGAAGAGAGTTTGTTTGGGTGTTGTTGACTTGAGGAGACAATGAGATTGGTCCATAGTAGACATCATTTACGTTCACTCCCCGCATGAGGCGCGCCCCCCGTGCGTAGATCCTTTACAAAAAAATGATAAGGAAAAAATTCAACCGAAACACGATTAGTACGACAAACTTTGGCAACGGAAATAAGATTATTTTGAAGATTAGGAGCAACTAAAATGTTATTTAAAAGAAGTGGGCGAGAATTTGTTGGAATAGTTGTTTGAGCAATATGAGTTATAGGGAGAGTTTTACCATCACCTAGCACGATCTTATCGGGTCCTCCGTATTCAGAAAGAATGGAAAATTGTTGGTTATTGTTCGCGGTGTTGTTGGACGCACGGTGTCCCACATCCAAGATGAGGTTGTAGCCATTGGGTGACGGGTGGTGTAGTTAACACATCGGTGTGTGGTATTTTGAGGCGAGACATTGTGTTCTCTTAGGAAACGACTAAGTTTGCGACAATCTTTAGTGTCATGACCGGGAATGTTACAATAGTAGCAATAGGTGTTATTGTTGCGAGTCGGGCGAGTGTTGGTATTGGTAGTTTGTGGTGGCCCTTGGTTTCGGGTTGTGGCGGCGGTAATGTGGGTGATTTGTTTGGCCATGATAAATCGAAAGGAAAAAAAAAGGCAAAATGCGGACAGAAGGTGTCTGTCGAGTAGGTTGGGATCGAAGATGGCTCAAGGGAGTTTTTAGGCTCTTGATACCATATAAAGTAATGAACAATGTTGTGTGTTTTTGTATTATGAAAGTTGTGTGTTGTGTACAATGATTTACATTACAATATATAGGGAATACAAGTTGAATGAAAAGCTACAAAGTAAATACAAAGACATGAATCATGGGCATGAGTCATGGGCAAGTATCATGGGGTCAATGATCTTGACTTGACTTGACTTAGTCAATAATCTTGACTTGACTAGGTAAATGAGAGGAGAGTATTCTTCAATTATTGATTGCTTGATTTATGTTGTTAATAGTATGTAGCAACAGTAGCATAGACTGGCCTCCATTTTCATGTAGCGAACAATTTTCTTTCAAAAAAATAAATAAATTCATGCGCCTTTTGAAAATACTATGTTCGCTGCACATCATGGAAAATATTTACAAACAAAAACATATCTAAGAACATGTGAACACACAAACACATACAAGTGAACATGCATGAGCATGTTTATAAGAACAAAGTAGTTCAAAGTTCACACTGCACACATGCGAACGAGTGAACTCATTGATATTTTGTCATAAACCTGGCTTTTAGGTACATAGTCTCATTCATGGACCAATTTTGGGTCCATTTTTTAATACCAAGGTTGCAAATGCATGCGCTAGGCGCTAGGCGGTGAGGTCCAGCCTAGGGACTAGTCGGGGACTAGCCGAAAATTAGACGGAATTAGGCGTTTTGGTATTTTATATACGTATTATATATATATATACACACACAAATTTAGGGGTTTTTTGAAAATATATTAAGATATATACACATAATACTTAGAAATCCTTAGATATATACACATAATACTAAGAAATACTTAGAAATGCCTAGAAATTTTAAAAAAATTAAAAAAAAAAACCACTGCCTAGGCCCGCCTAATGGCCCCCTAATGGCCAAAACGCCTAGGAAGCCGCCTAGGTCAAAATTAGACTAAATGTGTCCGCCTAGGCCGCTTTTTACAACAGTGTTTAATACTCCTACATACACATGTATAATTAAAATCCAAAATACAATTTTTCTGCTAATTAATGATTACCAACTGGACTTAAAAAAATTAAACTGGCATCTTATAAGTATTTAAGCACATAACTAGTGTTGATTTTAATGTACAAAAAAAGTGACTTGTGCTCAAGATTCAACTGTTTGACTTGTTTCAGTTCCTCTTAATGTTGTGAACAGAGCTTTGTTGTTGCTGTACTCGCAATTGTTATCGCAACTTTCTCTACAGGAATCGATTCCAAAGCTTTCAGGTACCAAATATAACATGAGTTATGTATCAAGTCAAAATGTTGCATTAACTTTAGCAAGAAAAAAAAAATAAAAATAAAAATATGTCTAAAATAATAATCTCTGTGTAGTTCAAAAAGGAAGAGAAGCAGGAAGAAGAAGATGATGTACCATATGGTTTCGGCTTCTTCCATCTTGTTTTCGCCACAGGAGCTATGTACTTCGCAATGTTATTAATCGGCTGGAATTATCACCACCCTATGAAAAAGTAAATACATATTTGAATTAGCTTAATTTAGCCTTTTAACACTTTTGTGTATAAACTTACTTAAGTATGCTCTATGCAGATGGACCATTGATGTTGGTTGGACCAGTACTTGGGTCAGGATAGTAAACGAGTGGCTAGCTGTTTGCGTTTACTGTAAGTACTTGTTATATTGATCTGTTGTAGTTACAACGACGACAACAACAACAACTACTAAGTTAGCATCCTGTTTGGTTATGTTGCTAACGACGGTATGTTATGTATGTAGTGTGGATGTTAGTAGCTCCTATTGTGTGGAAAAACGGACGCGTAGACATAACCACATGAAGAGACGACGTTGGCCCGCCTCTACTGAATTAATGAAGCAGTGTTATATAAATATCCACTGATTATTATGTTGCAAAACTGTTTGAAGTCAAGAAAGGAGAAGATGTGTAATGGTATGACCCTGTAAATACTCAACCTAGCTCAAAAATTATTAAATTCTTAAATACATATATATGTGTATATATATTATACATATATGTTGGATATGACACAGGGAGATAAAGGAAACTAGAACCCTTGTCCCTTAGGAGAAGCCATTGTAAAATGTAATGTCAACTATTATGGGGTTGTAAACCTATCTATGAATACTGATGAGAAAACATTATAGTTACAAGTCATTTGTGTAGTTTGGTTACTTTTGGTTTCAAATATGAATGTATTTATGTAATGAATCAGAACAATAATTATATCATATGTATGATTTATTACATCCTAATGTATGTAATACTATGTATGCAATACATAATTACATAGAAGTTCACACACAAATAGAGTTATCGTACAAAGCATACAAAGTGAAGAAAATGAAAAAACACGCGGTGGCATAGCTGTAAATATTAGCAACTTTATATAACTAGCGTAATTATATAATTACTCTTACTAAGTAAGAGGTTGTTTATTTACGAAAATGCCACCGCCTTTTTTTTCCTACACTTCGTACGTTTTGTACCGTAAAATCACTTTGTATTTGATCTTGTTATTAGACCATGTGTAATGTGTATTATGTGGGCATGAATGAGCTTGATAACACCCTTAACACCGTTCCCCTATGCATTATACGGGCATGAAGGAGTGACATTTCTAGTATAATGCCCAAAGAGGAGAAAAATAAGAAATAAGAAAAGTACTGATTAAAAGGACATTAATAGGGGGTTAACCATTACACATTATTTGAAGATGCATTATGATGGTGATGTGGCAAAAAATGCCCTCAAGAGGCATTAACCATTACCCACGGTCTTACATATATTATATATAACCAATTCAAAAAGATAATTCTGATATGTTAAGCTCATACAATTAAACACAACAAACAATTGGGTTGATAAACTGTCATCCTTTGCAATTCAAGAATTATTTGTACACCACTAAAATAACTTATTATTTCCAACAAAATTTAACAAAAAAACAAATTATGGTGTAGTAACTTGATGGTATACAAATCACCAGCACAAAATTTATAAAAATATACAAGCAAATCACTTATCCATAAAACCAAATAAAACAGAAAGCAAAACAAGAAAAAGATATTAAATAATCAAGTCTAATAACAAGAATACAATTTATAAAGAGGCAATATTAGAAGCAAACAAATTTAAAAAAGAAAAAAAGGCTTAAAAACATAATTAGTTTATAATTTTTTACATAAGACCCCGAAAACCCGGACCGAAATTTACCGACCGATAGTCGATAAATACAATTCTACAACAAACCGACCATCGGACAAAAAATTCCTTTGATGTTATGAGCAAGCAATTTAGATGATTTTGCATAACTCTTGAATATTCATGAAATGTTAATCATGGTCTTGCCTTTTATTTACCCAAATGGATTAGAAGAGGTGTTTGGTGTAGCAGAAGCAGCATATAGTGCATTTTGTTGTTGACTTGGATTATTCAAGGCACCAAACGACGTCATATCGTATCCAAAGTTTCCTACTTGTGGCCTGCGAATAAAATGCAGCGTAAATTCTTTAGTTACTTGCCTTTGTTGAAAGGTTGAATTCTTGAACCTGAATTTATTCGTGTCAAATGACATCAACCCTGACCCTAACCCGAATCTGCAGACAGTTAAAATCGTGTAACCATAACCTGGAAACACTTAAATTGTGTACGTGAACACGACATGCTTAACCCATTTATTTAAACGAGTCCAATGAGTTGCAGGTTGTGTGATCAAGTTATGTTGTAAAGTGTTTGGATTGTAATGAAGAGAAAAACATGTCGTATTGGTGTGAAAGGGTTGGTGGTCGCCTGTTTTAAAATAAATAGATTGAAGTGCGTTCATGTAAACGAGGTTAAACATATCAACCCGAATACATCATGTTTAATAGGAAATTATATATGACAACCCAAAACCTGATTATGTTAGTGTTACAAAATGACACCCCTATGTCAAAGTATATGACAAGTAAATCTGGTTGGTTAAAATAATAATGTAACTTTTTTTTTTCTCATCGAACAATTTACGATGTACTCATGTAAACATAAAAGTAACTTTTGACACGTTTCACTTTTAGCTGAATTCTAAATTTTACCCGCTTGACCCCTTACGGATAGAATAAAAGCCAAATCAACCCGTTTGTAGTAAAATAAATTAATGTGTTTCATCTGATCCGATCCCATTGGTGGGGTGAGGGGTCCCATAAGTTTTAACAATAACAGGTTCTAACAGTCGTAAGAACAGAAATAAAACATAAATGAAGCAAGATGATATTACCTGGGTTGAGGTGGGATGTTCGGAGGTAGTTGTCCCATGAAAGATCCTGATGCAAACAAAAACAAAAGGCATGTTATAGATATGACTTAGATTTATGGTATTGTGAACAGAGTTGGCAAGCTGGGTGGGTCAAATGAACGAGTCACTAATTTGGTCCCGGTTTTAAAGAGATCAGGTTGACCAAAACAACACTTATTTCTATGTAATTTTTAATCTTTTTAATATAAACAATTGCATTATACATGATCATTGAATAAAGCACTTTAGGAGGATGTATGCTTTTAAGATACATTGGTCGACTTTCAACTCATTTGACTAGTTCCTTATTCGACTAAAACTTTTATTAGACCTAATTTGAGTTTAAAAGTAACCCAACCTGACTCATTCATAGTTAAATGTGTCGGAATTGCCACCTCTGCCATGGGATTTATGAAGCACAAAAGAAAACAAAGGAAGGTAATACGCAAGTACCCGAAGGCATTGATGATCCATATGATGGGCCCGGGGGAGGCATGGATTGGTGGGTCATCCATGTTGGTGTAGGAGTACCCAGGCCCAAGGTTTGCTGCATGCCAGATGGCGGTCCCATGTCTGGTAAAGCACTTTGTAATGGTGCCATTGGAAGGAACTACATAAAAGATCAGATCATAGTGAACATATTTTCTGGTTGTAAAAGATTAACTTCAAAAAAATAATATAAGCCTACTGATTTGTTGACACTTCAATAGGCACTAACCTAGGCAACCAAAGTGAAAAATTCATATTTTGCAATAAAATTTTAAGAATTAAAATGTGTTAATCAGTAAAAGTTTCCCTTCAAAGAAAATAGATTAATGGTGATTAATTAAAACTTAATGCTAAACCAATAATAATTGTAAAACAAAACAGATAAAATAAAATAAATAAACTTACTGTTGTAGCTTGAACTGGAGGTGATTCGTTGAGATCGAATGGGTTTGATGACTTTGATGACTGTACAAAAGAAGGTGGCACAACCTGCTACAATAGTAAAATTAAAAATCACAATTAATTTTGTAGCATCACAAATATCAGAAACAATAAGTCAAGACCCATGCAAATAACCGATATTACTTAAAAAAAAAAGCGCCATTGATATGTTATTGGGTTATTTGGTTGTACATAGAGCAACACCTCGCGTATGTGAAGCTCTTGCCTTGAAGCGCCTCACATTTTATAAAACCAACAATTAAATATAACAAATTAGTGTTAAGGGTAAATATGATGTTATAAAATTTTTAGAAGTAGGATATACATGTGCGTGTGAGTTTTGTTAAGGGTATGTGTATGTGCGTGCCTATGTACGAAATAGCCCCTTCTCTAAAACAAGGATTAGGTTTCATAGTTTTAGTATGATACGTATTGTTGCTAGGTATCCCCCGTAGGTGAATTATGTTTATTATCATTATCAAACAAAACTGAATGTGTGAGCATCATCACCAAGAGAGTTGCTAATTATCTAAGAACGTAGGTCTATCTCCAATTTTCTAAAATGTTGTTGCCGTTATAATAGGAACCAGAAAATTAGACGCAAACAGAATAAAAATTCACTAGTCGGCCCGCTTCGAGACGGGCAAATCTCCATTACAGAACAATACTTAGGTAATTCCGAAATAAAAAGACGCCTCTACTCTCCTAATTTACGAACATAAATACTGAAAACAAAAGCAGTTAAGCTGCAGTTTTTCCTAATTAATAGCTAACTCATTCACCCATTACCCCACTTGGTTTTTCCTTTAGATCCCTCTGACCCGGTCGATATCTGCACCTTATTCGGACCTGAATTAGCTGGGTTTGTATCACATTATCAATATTCTAGTAGTTGTTGTTCATATACCGTTCAATTTCCATGTATATTCTGACACGGAACTATCATATACCCATAAAAATGATGTTGATGGGGTAAGTTGGATCAAACCTGAGGAAGATTATACTGCATATTGTATCCCATGCCATATTGTGGAGCAGGGTACCAGCCTGCACCCTGAGCAGCGTATGGTGAATAACTTGAGGTAAATAAATCCTGCACACACAACAAAAGTCATAAAAAATGTAAATAAAAACTCAAAGCTAGATGTAGTAATTTCGACCTATACTAAAAAACAATAGAATGCATAAAAGTGTAAAACACAAGATGCAGCCGTCAAAAAATATATGCCATTACCGCAGGTAGCTCTTTTTTGGCAGCAGGTTTAGGCTCAATGGTGGATGTGACTTGAGAATCTGTACTTGGAGCACTAGAAGGTACTTGAGTATCTCCACTAGAAGTATTCCATGGCTGCAAGAAGTTGCATGAAAACAAGATTGTAAAACTAATGTGGAACAAATGACGATACAAAGAACAAGAGATGGAAAATTCAAACAATTGACTTGAGTAACTCATACACCCACTAATCTTACTCCTAGATGTACATCGTTGTCCACCATAGGACTTGAACCCTCAAACCTCATGGGAAGGGGCACCTTTACATCACAGCTAGTACTGCTAGCCGCTAGTAGGCTACGAGCCCCATGGGTCATTATATCATACTTCTTCTTTCAAAACACTAAATTATCATACGTACCCATTTCATAGCAAGTAAAATTAAATCAGTTACATATATCATAGGTAACGCATTTATTTCATAGAAGAAAAAACGGACAAATAAATGGCTGTGAGTCAACCCAAACTGAGCCCTACCAAAATGACTATGTTTTTAATATTAAAATGGACAAAAAGTGAATGGTGGTCACCCAGACCAAGCTCCTACCAAAAATAACTACTTTTAGGTTGTGCTTTATCTCAAAACTGGTCATGTAGGTCAAATCAAAAGGTTTAGCTACATGAAGAACCGGAAAACCATATTGAAACTTGAAAGTCACCAAACACCTGCTTCTAATGCATCTAGCCTCCTAGATCATTTCATTTAGAGATTTTGAGTGTTACATTATTGACACGTTCATGTTCTCAAACTGCAATCTGAAGCGTACGTAAAAATTAAAATCACAAATCACAGGTCTTGACCTATATAACAAAACTGCACATATAAAAAAATACTGCACATGTAAATAAACATACCCACAAAAGGCGCACTCAAGAAAGCTAAACCTAATTTTTCAAATAAGCACCACCAACCTGATTAAATGATGTAGGAGGCTGAATACCAGTAGCAGGGGCAAAACTTTGCTGACCAAGCACATTTTGCCACTGACCACTACCAGAGCTACCAAATGCATTAAATGCCGATGGTTGTGTAACTGCAGAAGCAGGTGGAATTTGCGTGCTAGCAACTACTGGATTATTACCGGATGCAGGAACTGATAGCTCAGAAAGTACATCAAGCAGGTTAGAACTTGAAGGAAGAGGTTGAGTAGGTTGTATTACAGGAGTTGAATCAAAACTGGCCCAATTATCATTTGATGATACTGTTGGTTGTGCCACAACTGGAGCAGGTGCAGGAGCAGTTTGTTGTGTTTGTGAGCCTGGGGCGGTTGAAGGTGGTTCAGCGTCGGCATCAAAGTCGATTAATGAAGTTTCTGTTCTGAGTTCTGTTGGATTCCCATTAGATGATGCTAAACTACTGGAAGATACGGTTCTCTGCGACCAGAAATAAGTTTAACATAAGCTTTTATGTATGTTGGAAGACATAAAGACAGGAACAGGCATAAACCTGTAGACAAAAAGTACAGTAAAAATTTGTGGTTGAATAGTTTTATAAAAGTTGTAATTACCACCACTGTTTTTCATGAGAAGAAACTTGTATACTGTTAGAACAGATACAAACTTGCTTTATAAGCATATGCAACTAAAAAAAAATGATTGGCAAATGCCTCGAAATTATTACAACTCAGAGATGGCAATTTCGACAAATTTACTTGTGAACGAATCAATACAGAGATTTTTTTCAGGCAGGTAAAAAAAGGACTCCAGACATATGTATCATAAAAATATAAGGGTTAAAAAACTGCCAGGTGTTCCCTAGTGCATAAATCCTCCAAAACCATCAAATTCAAAAAAAGTATAGTACTATTGAAATAACGTGACTTTTGTAATTGCACTTGACAAACCACTTACCTAAAAAAATTATTAATTATAGATTCATACAAAATACCGCCCTTTTGACCCACGCTAAATTGCATTTTTTTTTTTTTTGCCTCGTGAATTGTAAGCAAGCAAACAAGAAAAACATATACGAAAACAAAACATTACAAAACTAGCATAAAACCTGGCTTAGAAATATTGGTTACCTGTGTTTGGAAGGAACCATCTGCTGGCCTTGAACCATTGGTTTTTGGAGGTTCTATAACCCGGAGGGGAGAAACACTATCTCCCAGTATATCCCTAACAGGCCTAACTATAGGTGGGCTTGATATATTTGTATCTCTTTGGTGATCAGGAGACCTACCTTCAACCTTAAAACCTCCGTCTAACACTTTCCCATCATCAGATTTTCTTCCATTCCAAATCTATCTTCTCGTCGCCAGTCATTAATAATATCAGGCCGTGCTGGGCTTTTCCTAAAATCTGGGTCATACCCGGGACTACGTCTTTCATCATAACTATTTCTAGAACTTGCATCGCTTCTTCCACCAGGACTAGGCCTATCACTGTAACGCCGTTCATTCTCATAAGGTGGGCTTCTAGAACCTTCTGATTCCCCTGTTTGATATGCAATGCATCCAAATTCAAAAAACATTACATAATACAAAAGACCTTAAAACTATCAATTACAAAAACACTTAGATCTCTTTCAGGAAAACCATCAATAACTACTGGAAGTGGCTATTTGAACTCATTAACCCATGTGTTCATTATCACGTCCAAGACGGATAAGCATAGAACCAAAAAAAGTGGCTTAAATGGGAGTATGGGACAAAGAGGTTAAACGGGTTTGAACTTTGTTTTAAAATGAATAAAACCTTCTAAATATTATATTATTACTCGAAGAGTCAAAGGCTATAATTTTTGTAATTATATCCGATACTGATTATTCAAGTAAAGGATCGTCAACAAGGGGGTCTAGTGCGTCGTAGATTCTTATCCAAGACTATGAAACCCATTTTTCTACCTCTAATAATTATAGTAGACCCCAAAGGTGGATCATAGGTAAGCTTATTTGAGTTATACTCCAGATATTGAAGGCATGCATTAAGGACTGATTTGTTAGAAGATAAGGTGGGATACCGTTTTTGCCCTCGGAGGCTTGTCAAAGTTTCTCTCACCAGAATATTATTATTCGAAGGCTATAATTTTCGTAATTATATCCGACACTGATTATTCAAGTAAAGGATCGTCAACAAGGGGGTCTAGTGCATCGTAGATTCTTATCCAAGACTATGAAACCCATTTTTCTACCTCTAATAATTATAGTAGACCCTAAAGGTGGATCATAGGTAAGCTTATTTGAGTTATACTCCAGATATTGAAGGCATGCATTAAGGACTGATTTGTTAGAAGATAAGGTGGGGTGGGGTACCGTTTTTGCCCTCGGAGGCTTGTCAAAGTTTCTCTCACCAGAATATCTTCTATCAACGTAGACATGCTTAATGAAGTCCCGAAGTCTCTCAACATTACTGCAAAAAGAAAATAAATATCAGAATTAGAGATTGTATTGGAGAAAAACATTCACAACCACATACCTGCTGTCAGGAAAGGATTGACGTTGGGCATCCCAATCTTTAAAATAAATTTCCTTGGCACTCTATTCTTGCAATGAAAAAGAGTCAAAGTCAAACTTGGCAGATTTATATAGATTATAGCTCATAGCTCTCAATAAAGTAACTATTCAATTTGGTAATGTATGTAAAGGCCACCATATATTTAAACCGCTTTATGGGCCATCCAACTATCCAGGTGCGCATTCAATTTTGCTTATACCACATCTGGCTTAAGAGGAAGCCCAATGACAGAAATGCAGTTAAAAATTTAAAAGACAATAATATTTATGATTCAAATTTCAATGTATCAGCTATCAGTAAGCAAAGACCCAATGTAAACAGACTATTTGCTGTTAAATGCTAGAGCATAACGCATGTTTTAGCTGGATTTAGTATATTTGGGTGGCCAATAAAAGTTTCAACATGCAGTGGCCTTAATAAAACAAAGTCCCTAAAATATTCAAATAAGCATTTATGCAACATTGCAACCACAATACCGCATTTCCTCCTCCTTGAAGGGCGCTAACTTCTTGTGTGGTAAATTTGGCCATTGACACAGATTTTACCCTGTGCGTGAACTCGCGACTGCAAAACGATGAAATACATATTACAATTTATAGCCATGAATTAAGTTCGAGTCGGTTTACGTAACCTTTTAAATCAATATTTCATCCCTAGAATTCTAGAAATATGAAATTTATTTTTCAATCATAGAAAGTTAAAACTTACTGTATGCCACTGCAAGTTGTGCAAACAAATGTCCAGAAGTTTGTACATACATACTGAGGTCCCTGTTAAAGAAATATAATAAACATACTAAAAGTATCAAGATCAAGATTTCTCTTTATATTTCAGTCAACTTTAATGGTCATGCCAAAAAGATAGCTGCACGTAACACCAATAAAAGAAACTAATAGTCAGCGTAGTTGGAATGAAGGACGTACTAAAATCAGTGTCAGCATTTCAGTAGCTATGTTTTAATAAGTCCATGCCAAAGCCAAAATTTATAAAATCACTAAGCATAACCAAATTTTTAAGGTTAGCTAAGCAGACATAAGAGTACATACTGTAACATAGTTCAAGGCTATCAAACACATTATTTAGCATGTGAAAAAAGCTAAAAAGTAATAAAAGCTCAAAAGTAATATGTACTCAACTTTAAGAAGCATGCCACCATCAACAAAAGATCAAATAATCATTAATCCTCATACTTTTACATAACCCTTGTGGTCAACATGAATAAACTTTAGTACTATGCAAGGCTACGAAAAAGTTCAGCATCATCTAACTCATTTTAAAGACATCCACCAAGCATTAGATAACATGGCCTCTAAAGAATTTTAAGACACATCAATACAGAACCAATTAACTGATACAACATATATAAAAATGCCTAGAATTCAGAAGATAGTTCAACTCTTTACTGTAAATCAGTAACTCACAAATAGCCAAAGACCATAAACATGATGATATTACACTAACCTAAATCCCAAAATTAGATTCCATTTTCAAAGACAGGCTTCAACTACATACAACTCACTAGACATTGTCCACATTTTACTTCCATGACAGCATATATTCCTAATCATTTCTAATTTTAAAGTAGGAATAAACTATTTATAGAAACAACAGACTTCCAGAAAATACAAATGCCAGTACATTATCTTAAAAATTGGACTCCACTAAATGTACACCCTGTCATCCTAATTTGACACCTTGACATATACTGGCATACGAGTTGTATACTACTAAGGGAAGGTCAAAGTGTGTTTGGTTGTGCAAGTATACAACCAATATACATGTATACGAGTCGTGCATACGATCCATAAACATATACATGAGCCTTGTATACGAGTCACGACCGGTATGAAAGGATACGAGTCATATATTTGCACAACCCAACACACACCCTTACATTCTCTTACTAGTTACTAGTATATGACTAGTATATATCGACCCATATACTGAATGTATCTTATTAGGACCCTAAAAATAAGATCACTAATCCATCACATGAGTACAAAATCTGACAAAAATTAGAAAGAGGTAAAAAAACACAGTACCAAACTATTGCAGTTAATACACCTCCGATTCTCAGGAAGTTTCAGAAGATTCCGTATCGCTCGTTCATTCCTCTCGTCCTCCTTCAACCGACTCCCCATTTCTTTCCAAATCCAAAACCCTAACCGCATCAAAACACACACAAAATCAACCAACATTTATACAATCCTTACATTAACCAATACAAATTCACCAATTCAACACACACAGGACTAGAACTGTCAAAACAAAACAGTTCTTATCATATTAACACAAATACGACTTGTGTAGCTACTTTATATCCCGTGTCTATAACACATTTGCATGTTTTTAATGCAAGTATAAAATTACGTAGTGTAGTTTTTGTTTTTATTAAATAGATTTAACCGTGTCTTAAACAGGTCAGCAACGACGCTATTAACACAAGTATCAAACATGAATAAGGCTCGGCTCGGCTCGTATATCTACTTTATAGCTCGTGTCTGCAACATAGTTGTATTAATTTACAAAACAACCATATATATATAAAATTGCATAATGAAGTTTTCATTATCCAGGTCAAATCGTGTTAAATAGACAACGCAATTAACAAAACTATCAAACATGAATACGACTCACTTAACTACTTTATATCTCAATGTCTGTAACACATAACACAGTTGTAATTTTTAAAAAAAATATATATATATAATTACATAGTGTAGTTTTTATTAAATAGGTATAATCCTGTTAACCAAATGACTCCTTGTTTTAGTTAAATTAAAAAAATATATATAAAATTACATTACAGTGTAGTTTAATTAAAAGAGTTTAATCATGATTTAAGCAGATCATGAATTGTAAGCACTACAATACATAAAAACTGAATCAAAACATTGGATTAAAAGACGTAATCGTAAGGTTAAACAACAGATCTAATCAATTCAGATGAATTTAGAGTGATTAAACGAACAAATGATGGATAAAAAGACGTAATCGTAAGGTTAAAAACTGAATAGAGAATCTGTAGTACTGACCTTAACGAGAGATTTGTACAGCTACAGAGAGAGAGAGAGAGAGAGAGAGAGAGAGAGAGAGAGAATTTAGCGTGCGTTTGTAATGTCGACGACGGATAAAAAGGGAGATTAATCGGAGGAAAGATAGAGTGTGGGAAGGTACAGGGGATACGGACGGAACGGAACGGAACGGTCAAAGAAATGATGAGCTGGAACTTTTTGACGGTCGTTGTTGGTTCCGGATAGGGGTGCAAACGAGCCGAGCAGCTCGCGAGCTACTCGAGCTCGGCTCGGCAAAAAGCTCGAAACGAGCGAGCTTTATCGAGCTCGAGCCGAGCTTGAGCCTAAAACAAAGCTCGTTTATTTATCGAGCTCGAGCTCGAGCCTGACATGTGAAGCTCGTTAGGCTCGTCGAGCCTTATCGAGCCTAGTATAATATTAGTTTTTTTAATATTTAGTAATATTTATCATTCATTTAAAGTTGTTTAGTAAACGAGCCCCGAGCCCGAGCTTCACTTATCGAGCTCACGAGCCTAAATGTACAATTATTTATATTATTTTTATCTAATATATTAACTAATAAATACTAAACGAGCCGAGCCGAGCCGAGCTCGAGCTTGAGAAATTATAAACGAGCCGAACTCGAGCTTTGAAAACAAAGCTCGAATCGAGCCGAGCTCGAGCTCGAGCTCTTATAACTTAATCGAGCTCGAGTTCGAGCCTGGTCGAGCTCGGACTCGGCTCGGCTCGTTTGCACCCCTTGTTCCGGACCTGTGTTGAGCTGGACGGACATGTGGAAATATGACTACTACCAGAATCAGAATCAATTACGCTTTGTTTCCAAGTTAACTTAAACGAAAGAAAAGAAAGAAAGAAGAGGAAAGGAAATGAAAATTTGATTGCGTTCCCGAGTTTCATTTAAGGAAGGAAAAAAAACGAAAACAAAACAAGGTGTGTTTCCGAGTTTCATTTAAATAAGGTAGACTAGGGTTCGCAATTCAGAAGGGGTGGCGGTGCAGCTTGTTGCCCGTCTACCTTCTATTGTGATGTAAGTTTCGTATTTTGTTTTAATGAAAAGGAGAATTACTATATAACTGATTATTCAAAAATTTAAATAAGGAAATGGAAGGAAAACTAGACAAAATTCTTTAGTTTAGTTTTCCTTCCAATTTGGAAGGAAACAAAAGGAAAGGATATTTATCCTTTTTTTCTTTTCCCTTCCTTTCTTTCGGTTATTTTCCTTTCTTTTCACTTTTTAAGTTAACTCGGGAACACAGCGTTAATGTCACATGGCACACTCAAAGGGGAGGATGCCTTTTCAATATGACGTAGGATTTATTGCTTTCAATTATTATAATAAATTAGGTGAAATCCCGTGTGAAAACACGGGAAGACTATATCATATTTTAAGGTCTATTCACTAAAGACCAGATCAAGAAGCCAACCGTCTGTTGTATGGAAAATATGTTTAGTAAGATCTGTTTCTCTCACGATACCAATTGATAGTACTCAACTTACGATTGAAGGTCAAGTTGTCCCGCATGCAACTAAGTTTAAGTACTTAGGATCATTTGTTCAAAGGGATGGAGAGCTAGATAGTGATGTCACACATCGCACACGAGCTGGTTGGTGTATGTGGAGGGTTGCCAGTGGGGTTTTATGTAACAAAAGGTTCCCAACTAAAATGAATGGAAAATTCTATAGGGTGGTAGTGAGACCTGCTATGTTATATAGGACAGACTGTTGGGCCATCAAAAAGACACAAGCTCGCAAGATGGAGGTAACAGAAATGAGGATGCTAAGGTGGATTTGCGGGCATACAAGGGTAGACCGATAAGAAATGAGGTTATTAGGGAAAGGTTAGGGGTAGTTAGTATATCCAACAAGATAAAGGAGGGAAGATTGAGATGGCATGGGCATGTAAAGAGGAGGCAGATGACGACCCCAGTTAGAGTAGTGGAAACCCTCACTATAGAGGGAAAGATATGTAAAGGCAGACCCAAATTGACTTGGGATGAGCGGATTAAACATGATTTAGTAGAGATGCACCTCTCTGAGGACATGGTCGAGGATATGTGTTCGTGGAGGCATAAGATTAAGGTTAAGGATTATTAGGAGAGGGCTTGGGTGTATCGTAGCATGGTTCTATGAGCTTAGACCTTTTCTTGCACTGGTAGGAGGTCTGTAAGGGTGATTTGTATTTGAGTATGGATGGGTTATGTTTTTTATGGCGTCAATGTGTCTCTAACAGCCAGTGGCTCGCTATTACTTTCAGTGTTGTTTGCTTGTCGACTGTATTGTTGTGGAGCCGGGGGTCTATCTGGAAGCAGCGTCTCTATCTGAAAGGATAGAGGTAAGGTTTGCCTACATCTCACCCTACCCAGACCCTACTATTAGCTTTGCTAATTGTGGGATTCAGTGGGTAAGGTTGTTGTTGTTGTAATTGATCTTACCCAAAAGAAAACAAGATCCCTCTAGTACATAATCTTGTAATATACATAACTCTACATCTCCATCTCGACATAGGATTCTGATTATTCTTCCAAATATATAAGCAGCAGTTTTTGTAGCAACATACCTAATCAACATACACAATCCAAACAACACAAGCCTAATCAACGCTATATGAAGACAAACCAGCATCTTTAGCCACTCATACACCCCTTGAATCTTGGGCGTCTGGTTTCTAAAAGGGCCAGCAGTGGTTAACCCAAGAGGGTCAAATCCTCCAGACCCAAGAACCCCATAAGGGTTCTCTTCAGTTCTTGCTGACCCATCGTCAAATCTTGACTGGGTTGGAATAAAAATTGCATCTTGAGTTGGCATCTTGAGTTGTGGGTGTTAAAGATTTTGGAAAATCTTGATTATCATTGATGGTTAGGATGTGATTGGAGATTGTGTTGGTGGGGTTGGTGAGGGCGGAGAACGGTAAGAGAGGGCGACTGAGATCGGTGGCAGCAACCATTGGTGGAGTCAAAAAGATGGAAGAAGACAGAAAAAAAGAAAGAGATGAAGACTTGTTAGATTTCAGACACCATCAAGTGTTTAGGAGGTTTTTTCTTGTTTTAAATTGTCTTTTTTTTAAGAACCTGAATCTTTAGCCGAACCCTATGACTCTGTTTCTTGTGCTTTTGTATCATATGGAAGTTGTGCTATAGATTTAGCCAAATGTTGGAAATACATGAGTCGATTATGGTATGGTGTTGGTCTTCCTTCAAAAATATCCGACTTTGGTGGTGGAAGGTGGAGATGGGTGGTGGGTGTGGGTGGTGGTGGTGGTGGTGAAAAGTGGAGATGGGTGGTGGTGGGGTTAGGAGGTGGGACCCACTTAAATCTGTGTTGGTGAGATGAGGAAGGAGACAATTGGGGAAGAAGACAATAATTTTAATAAAGATGGACAATTTTGCCCCCGACTTAACGAGGTTGACTTAACCTAGTTAACAAAATGGACTGTTTTGGTCTATTTCGTCAAAGTTAGGGACTGTTCAAGCAATTTTTAAAGTTTTAGGCTGGACTGGCATATTGGCACAAACCATAGGGGATGGTTTGGGTAATTAACTCTTTTAAAGTTCTATTATACATTTTTTCATATAGTATTGCATTTGTTTCTAATTTAACTCTCAAAATCACAAAACTGAATAACACATACTGACATGTTATATTAACAGTACTAGCCAACCTGGGTCAAGCATATTCAATGCGTTCGGATATTAGGATTTGGGCTATGTCAAGTGCATTGTGGAGCCCCGGTGATGCGTCAAGCTTCAAAAAGTGCATGACCACCATAAATCAGAGTATCGATGTTAGCGTTAATAAAGTTACTTACGCCATAAGCGAATCCACCAGTCTTTGATAATTAGACCAGGTGTAATGGTCCGCTAATTGGGCGCTAAAGGCAAAAATTGGCGCCCCATTCACCTAAGCACACCCCCCTGTTAAAGGGGCGCCAAACATTCCGAGGCGAAATATTTCGCGTAGGTACCCCTCTTGCTCAGCCAATGATATCCTTCCACTTCATTTTTATTTTTTTTTCTTTTTTAATTCAAATTTAATATTCATTATATACACACACTCACACCACACCACTACACCTCTTGCCCATTTTAAGCCCATTTCACCCACCAAAGTGGCCCCACATGCCAAGTGTCAAAAAAATGTCAATTTCACCCATCAAATTTCACCTACCATTACACATGGTCTTACAGGTAACAATACATAATATATACAATAATCACCTCATGCAAATCCGGTCATCACTCTCTCTCTCTCTCTTTTTCTCTTACATCCTTATTTCCAGATGATAAAGTAGGGATTAGCATATGGTATCAAATCCCGAAATCAAACCGGAACCTATATTCACGTACCGAAAAATGTTCGGTGCACACTTTTTGGCGTTTTCGGAATTGGTATTTTCGGTTCAATACCGATATTTTATCAATTTTCACCTTAAAGTACCAGTACCATACCGCACCGTTCAATTGCTAGTTAATTATGACGTATGATTTTAAAAACCTATATGATGAATGATACAATAAAATGGCAGATGAGATGGAATTTCTAGATTGCATTTGATGTGTCTCTAGAATCTTTGAAGTGTTTACTAAACTGTCGTAAGAGGACCAAAAGCCAATTTGAATTGTATTTGTATATTGGTCAAAATCAGGTTCTTTAAAACTTGTCAAATCTCAAAGGTAAAATCTTAAAGTCAAAATCAAGTGTTAACATATATATACACAAAAATGCTCACAAACCTTCATCTCTCTTTTAACATGCATACATACAATACATGTAACTTGTCTTCTATTTTTGTGTTATTATACTATATATAATGTGCATAACTTGACTGTTAGTTGCTATAAACACTATTAGAGATAAATCCTAGATTTGTCACTGATTATAGACATTACCAAATTCTAGTAAAAGTTTCATTTGTTTATTTGAGACAGTTTAAATTTTAAAACAAGACATGACACCATAATTAGGTGCTTGTAATAAAGTAACAATTGTTATAAACTCACTTAGGTTATAAAATTTTAAATATGCTAATCAACATGACTCACTTGACATATTTATAACGCTTTCGTAGTTGAAATCATGTTTGTGTAACATCCCACTTTTAGTACCAACATGTTTTTATCTCTTTGGCCTTTGATACCTTTGGCTCCCTAGCGCCATAAGCTATTCGTTTCTTGATCAGGGTCCAACGGGTCGTCCACAGCAATAGTTCATCTCCAGGGGGCAATGATTTGTCTTTGGTAGACTAGGGGTTCGCATTTAGAAGAGGTGGCGATGCAGCTTGTTGCCCGTCTACCTTCTATTTTGATGTAACTTTCGTATTTTGTTTTAATGAAAAGATCATTGTCTTTCAATATTAAAGTTCTAAGTTAAGGTTTGGGGAAAATTAATTAACTATGTTGGGGAAATTAGTATGCAGGCAACTCTAAACCAGTTATCATTGACCCACTATTATATCAAAGGGTTGTTTTCAGTATAATAATTTACAACTATATTTAGAGGGTGTT